>ML098832.1:8145-68894 GCA_003697995.1 Taxidea taxus jeffersonii
AGGTTTAAGATTTTATTTATTTATTTGACAGACAGAGATCACAAGTAGGCAGAGAGGCAGGCAGAGAGAGAGAGAAGGAAGCAGGCTCCCTGCCGAGCAAAGAGCCCGATGGGGGGCTCCATTCCGGGTTCATGACCTGAGCCGAAGGCAGAGGCTTTAACCCACTGAGCCACCCAGGCACCCCTGTCAGCTAACTTTTAAAAAATCTTTTCCAGAAGAGTACACTGCAGCCTATCTTCCCATCTTATTCCAGTGACCCAAGGTATTATAGGAAATTAGGGCTTGAATCAATGCCTTCATTTGCAGAGCTTGAAACAGGATAAAAAAGGAGGCCTGATGAATTGAACTTGTGTTTTTGCTGCCTCCGCCACACCCTCTGTACAGACCTTCGCTTCGTTTGGGTTCTCGGGTTTGGGGAAGGAAGAGGTCATTGATGAAACTCTCCAGGCGTTGGCTCAGGCTTCTGGGGTTTTCTTTTGAGTTCCCTCCCCTCCTCACGTCTGCCAGTGTGGGGATACTTTGTATTAAACATGGAAATCAGGAACTTGTTCCCACCAGCACCCTTACCTGACACCTACTCTGTGGTTCTGTGCTAGGTTGTGGGCACATAGAGATACAGAGCAAAGTTTTGGCTTTCAGGAAGCTTCAGAGTATTAAAGGGTTGGACAGGTTGCACAAGTACAATGAAGGACCACGGTAGAGGGATATGAAAGTCCGGTCACGAGAGAACAGTCTGACAGCGAGCAATGGTTGGGGTGGAAGATGGTGATTGTACCTAGTATTAACCTTGAGCTTGGCGGTCTGTGAAGTGCTTTCCATACTTTATGTCATTTAAACCTCTGAATGGTGCAACAGCAGGGCAGGGTGATGTTAGGCCTTGGAAAAATTTTTGGGTTTTTTTTGAATATTTTATTTTGGGATAATTACACATCCCTATGCAGTTGGAAGAAACAGTAGATTGCGATACCTTTTACTTAGTTTCCCCCAATGGTTAAAGTCTTTCAACACCATAGTACAGTATCACAACCAGGACACTGACGTTGATATAGTCAAAATACCGAACAACCTCATTACTGCTGGGATCGCTCATGTTCATCTTTTCTAGTCCTGTCTCCCGCCCCATTATCCCCTCATCCTACCTCCCTTAATCCTTAGTCCTTAACTCCTGGAGCTGTCAGTCTGTTCTCATGACTATAGTCTTATCATTTCCAGAATATACACGGAATCATATAGTATGTAGCCTTTTAGGATTGGCTTTTTCTCACTCAGGGTAATTCTCTGGGGATTCATCTAGGTTGTTGGGGTATCACTAGTTCCTTCCTTTTTATTATTGGCTAGAATCCCATGATAGGGATGTACATGGGTTTGCTAACCATTGACCCATTGAAGGACAGCTGGGTTATTTCCAGTTTGGGGTTATTATGAATAAAGCCGCTATGAACATTCATGTATAGAATTTTGTGTGAATGTGTATTTTTCCTTTTCCATTTTTTTTTTTAATTTATTCATTTGTTAGAGAGAGAGAGAGCAAGCACAGGCAGACAGAGTGGCAGGCAGAGGCAGAGGGAGAAGCAGGCTCCCCGCCAAGCAAGGAGCCCGATGTGGGACTCGATCCCAGGACGCCGGGACCATGACCTGAGCCGAAGGCAGCTGCTCAACCAACTGAGCCACCCAGGTGTCCCTGTATTTTTCCTTTTAAAGTAGAGGCAATTTCATGTGTTTTTTAATGGAAAGATTATGGATTAGAAGGTAGAAAATCTAGGTTTTGCTTTTCACTAGGAAGCACTGGATATCGGTCCCTGAATTTATCATTTGCCTTCTTGAGTCTCAATTTCCTTGTCAATAAAATGTTATACTATATGTTCTGCCTACATCCCAAGGTGGTTGTTTAGATAAATTGAGATAGTAATATGATAACAAGTTTATAAGTGGTAATATAAACATATAGAAGTGGGATAAGATGCCACGTCACTGTGTTTCTGTCCTTTACATTCTGGGAGAACATGGGCTAGAACCTTCCCTGGAGTAGTTCTTGAACCACAATCTAGAGATGGCTCTTTTAGGTTCTTTTTCTTTTTCTTATTGCTTTGTATGTATTTCTTATATATCCTAGTTATCCTTCCTTTGTTGGTGATATATAGAGGGGTTACTTATACCTCTCCCAGAGCTGGCTTATCTTTTCACTTTTTACTGGATTTTCTGATGTATAAGAAGTTTTGTTGTAAGATACTCACATCTGTCTAGCTTTTTCTTTATTGTTTGAATTTTTTTTTTAAACACACACATCCTTTTCTGTCCTGAAATTTCTTTTAAAGGTTTTTAAGTTTTGCTTCTCACATATCTGTCTTCAGTAAATAAGGAATTTATTTTTGTGAATGGTGAGGTAGAGACCTAACTTTATTTTATATTCCATATGGCTAGCCATTTCTAGTTTCACTTACCAAAAGGGTCCATCTCTTTCCCCATAAATTTGTAATGTCACATTAGTATGAATGTCGAGTTTGCACGCGATTGTGGGCAAGAGGAACCCTCCATCTACCTGTAGAGGTATTAACATTGTGCCACCTGGGATGAGAACTTACACGTAGAAAAAATTTCCTAAGGCTTAAAACGACAATTTTAGCAAATTATGTTTTAAAAAAATTTTGGAGATGCCCAGGGGTCTTCCCTGTCATCTTGGGTTGGACACAGCGATACCCCTGTGGAAGCCAGGACCCTCACAGTCAGGAGGAGAGCAGGTGTTTGGCACTGTTAAAAGAATACAGACTTTGTGATTGTCATTATTTCCAGCTATATCACCTGTGCCACAAGTAATTACTGTGTAGGTTCCGTAAGAGATTTAGGGGTGTCTGGAGTCTAGGCTGGTGGAGAAAAAAGCCAACGTATAGGACAAGTATTAAAAAAAAATGAACCCACAGCAACACAAGAGATGACGTCAGCCAGTGGATGACTGCAAATGAGTCATGTTGATAAGAACTTGAGGAATTCAGAGATGGAGAGGTGTGGGCCAGCATGAATAAGACCTTGACTGATGGAGTTGGCTTTGGCTGACTCCAGAGTAGGAGGGAAGGACAGAGGCAGTGTGTGCACCAGCCTCGGTGGTGTTCCCACAGCCCCCACTGTGCCGACCAGTCCCGTATCACTTCCTACACCCAAAAACAAGGATGGTTTTATCCGTCCTCACACCCACCTCAAGCCCCTTTCCCCAGAAACACGCTCTCTACCAAAGGGACGCTTGTGAGCTCCTAAGGGTGGATAGCCCCTCATGGCCCTTTCCCAGCATCTGGTGCCATGTTTGCTTGTGGTCGGCACCCGGGAAATGTTTGCTGAGTGAGTGAGCGGACTCAGGTTGGAGCAAAGGAGGCAGAGACAGAGGAGGAGGATGGGGCTGGATGGTTCTGGATGATCTTGAAGGTCAGCCTGAGTCTGGCTCTGCGCTGAGGCCCTGGAGGACCATAGGGACAGTCTGATGGAGGCCTGGTGTGATGCGGTTGTGCTTCAGAGAGACTGCCTAGTTGGTCCAGGCGGGCAAGGGAGGCCTGCTCCTGCCCACACAGTGGACGCTCATCTGTGCCGGGCCCCTGCGGTGGGTGCTTCGAGGATGTTGCTAAATGGGACCAGTTCATAGAGCCACCGGTGAGGGAAGCGCAAATCTCCATTAACTGAACTAGACACTTGTGCTCAGGCCCTTGATCCAAGGGGACTGGTGACTTGGGCCCAGGTCTTTGTGACTCCAGAGTCAGCTTGTTCCTTTACCCGTGGTCTGTGCTTGACCACACTGGAGTCCGGAGGTACTACTAAGACGGGGAGCTGAGCTGCAGCGATGGGCATGGGAGCCACAGGCGAGGTGGGAGTCAGGCGGGCCTGAGGTTCCGAGCTCCGGTCCCGGGGGAGAATGCTGGTGGCGATGGCAGAAATAGTCATGGGGAAGTCAGGAGAAGATGCTGTGCTTGGCAAGAGAGTGAGGGTTATTTTAGACTCCTGAGTTTGAGGTGACAGTTCCATTCAAGGAGGAATTTCATCAGGTAAGTGACAGTGCCAGCCCTTCCCCATATCTACCCCCCCTTCATTAAATCTGTCATTTTCCTTTCTTCTAAATTGGGAACATTGCAGAGAAACTGTGAGATAAATGGCACCTCGGTGTACATGCCAAATACCTGACCTCATTTGCAGCTTTTTTACATTTCAGTTTGAGAAATGTACCCCCCCTCCTTCAAGGGGACTCACTGTGTTTGAGAATTAATAGCATTTTCTTTCCTCACACCCTGTAGGGGATGAGCCCTGGCTAAACAAGGAAAGCAAAAATTTGAGTTCTGAGCCTCTCTGCTCTGCTGATGAGCATCTCTCCTGCTCTGAGAAATATAGAAAAGTGGATTGAAGCCCCCCCCCCTCCACCCCCTCTAACTCCCATGGTTGACAGAGAGCTGGCTAATGAACAAGTTATTTTAAAAGCATCCCAGGGAGTGTGGGAGAGGCTGAGTTCAGCAAAACATGACTGGGTGGTGCAGGTACTGTTTCGTTTCGAGGTGTGGAGGCAGGAGTGGCTAATCGCTTTAATTTGAATGACTTTGGGATGGTGAGACAGCTCCCGGATAGAGAGTTTCATTGGAGATAGTGCTGTGGGATTTGTTGGGGGGGGGGGGGGATCAAGCTAAAGCTATTTATAGGCAAATATATTTTAGATATTGGTAGTAGCACTCATATTCCATCACCACCTCCAAAGGCTTTGAATTTTTAGTGTTCTTTCTATTCTGAACAGAATGGCCTGTGATTTACTGTCATCCACTGTGTTGGATCTAGGGAGACTGGAGGAATAACTGTCCTCCTTTTTTTCTTTCCAAGTAACAGACATTACCGACAGTTGGCTTGGGAATTTTAAGTCCCAATTTGGTAGAACGAAACACCCAACTGGAGGTCGGAAGGCTTGAGTGCCAGACCCAGCTCTGACCTTTGCCATTAATTGCATAGCCCTACATAATTCCCTAACCTCTTCTGGCCTCAGCTTCTTCAGATAAAAGACGACCATATAATACTTATAACTGAGGGTTGCTGTGTTGATTAAATGAGATAACCGTTTCATAAATGCTTTGTAAATGACATAGCCCAAACAAATGTAAACCAAGACTGTATTTGCTGCGACAGAAGGTGGACAGTCTTTTGGAGTTTGTTTTCATGGTACTAACCTACATAACATTGACTCAAGCATGTTTGTTAGAGTGAATCACCTGCTGCTCTCTGGGCCACACTTGAAAGGACTTGCTATCTATGGCGAACCCTTCTAGCACCACCCCAAGTTCAGGTTGCTCTTACACAATTTGGGCGAGATTTATGCACACACATTCTTCCCCCTTGGAAACAAAACAGCGACTTGGGCAGGGTAGACATCAGGAAAGTGACTTAGCCAGCAAATATGTGATTAATAACATAGATTTGGCCTCCGTGTTAGTGTGAGGCTCTGTACATGGATGGGTAAACGATAAATAGCTAGTCTGCCAAGTAGAGCGTGTTGGGGAATCCACTGGGCTCTGTTTATGCTGGAAGCCTACTGTGCCAGGGCTGTGGTCGGTACTGAACTAAAGAAATTCGTAGCAGTCGGCTGTTTGGCATTTATTTATTTGTACACATCTTTCTTGCCTGCTCAACTGTGAGCTCCTTGAAGGCGGGGACCATCGCCGCGTACCTTTGTTTTCCTGGCATCTAGTGTGGTGCTTGGCACATACTGTTTACTGGGTTGTCGGATGGAGGGATGAGACTCTTTGCACTTTTATTCAGTTAGAGGGATTTTTGTGGAAGTTACAGATGTATGATTATTTGTGTGGTCCTCTGATAATGTTGCAGATGTCTTCTCAACTGTTGGCCATCGCTGAGGGGAAGAGACTGTATTCCTGCATATTTGGGTCATGCCAGCTCCCGCCTACCACCTCGGCTACCTTGGCCTGGTGAGGGCTGACTGAACGCTCTTCCCCATGGACTCTACTAGAACTGTGCCCTCCCTTAGCCCCCAGCCCCCTCTGCCTGTCTGCCTAGGCTGGCAACTCCCCTCATTCTCCAACAGGCAGTCTTGCTCGTATGTATGTCCATTGTTTTCCTCACCCTTCTCTTTTCCGGTGCTTACCTAGCTATCAAGAGACTCTTCTCAGACCCTTCTGGATGGCGTATTCCCGTTCATGGGTAAAACCCACACCGATCACTGTCCTCCAACATGCCTTAAGGCAGGTGAACTTGAAAACATGAAGACAGCCTGAAAGGGGGAACAGGCCCTCTGTGAGGTTGGCAGTGAAATGAAAACAATAAAACCCCAGAGCCGTCATGGTCTAAAGCTTCTAAAGTGCCCCTAAGCCTCCTTTTGAATCACCAGAAGTTTCCCTTTACCTCCTCAACTTTCTCTAATGAAATTTCTTCTTTCTCAGATGGCAGCCTTAAACAACAAAGCAAACAAAACACTCCACACCCATTTCTCATTCAGTTTGGTGCTAGTGGATGGAGGACAGGATTTGGAGCTGGAAGAACAGCCCAGGAGTCCTGTTGCCACTGTAGCCTTGTGACTTTGAAGCAGTTTATAGGCCTTTTGTGCCTCGGTTTCCTCAGCCACTGGAGACATTACCATTGTTCTATGAAATACCACCCATCTACAGTGTCATGGTGACGTTTATGTATTTGAGAAACTCGGTAACTAACAAAGCACCGTTCGCACATTAGAAATTTCTGATGTTAGGCCAGTTTTCTAGATCAGGTTTCATTGGCATGCACTCACTATTTCAATTACATTATGGGCTAAGTCGGTTCTCTACCCATCTGAGAACTGAAACTGGTGAAGTGTGTTTGAAATTACAAATAATCTTATTATGTAACATATTCTGTTGGTAAATTAATTGAGGGCTATCTCTAGATTGTTAGGTGTGGATGATAAGAATTCTATTTTATACTTCTTTGGTACCCATCACTGGTGTTTAACGCAGTGCTGGGCATTGCAGGTGATCGTGACATACTGTGGTTGATTGTTCGAAAAGCCATCTTAATCATGACCGAGAATCATTCTTATTTACAGCAATCTAAGTGTCTTGACCTAATTTTAAAGAAAATTTATTTTAGAGCTGAGAGTGGACCATTGGAGGGCCTTATAGATCTGTTTTGGTATTGCAAACTCCAAAATTGGATAAATTCGAGTAAAGAAAATCAAATCTGTTTGCAAAAATGTTGCACGAAAGAATGGCATGTGTCTGCCAGTACCTATCAGGGCCTTATTTTTTTCTTTTTATTTATTTTTTTATTATTTCTTTTCAAGTGGCTCTATGCCCACTGTGGAGCCCAATGCGGGGCTTGAAATCAGGAGCCTGAGATCAAGACCTGAGCTGAGATCAAGAGTTGGATGCTCAACCAACTGAGCCACCCAGGTGCCCCATCCCCCGCTTTTTTCTTCTGAAAGATGACATGCCTTCTCAGTTAACCCAGGGGCCATTTTCCCCACCTCTTATCTTATTGGGGTGTTTTAGAAAAAGACATACCAAGTGTGAGAACCTGGAAGCTTGGAGTTCATTAATCCGCTTAAAACCAGTTTTCCTTCAAATAGGGATCTCGAAGGCAACTATTGTACTTTTGTCTGCAGGAAACAACTCAGGTTTGGTCCTGTCCTCAGGAAGAGGTTGAGAGGCAGGGTCGGGTGTATGCCCAACGACAGGACAAAAGCATGAAGGAGGGCTGTTGAATAGTCTCTTCTGGAGAGTTTAGAGAAGAGAAGAGGTTGTTTTTTAAGGAAGGGTATGGTGGGCTTCTGCAGAGAAAGAATGGAGGCCTAGGATCTTGAAGCTTTTGTTTCTTTTTAGAAGCTTCCTAAGTGTGTGCCAGGGTTGTATAATGGAATGGATTCTCGGTTAGGTTCCTTTTGTCTTATCTTGCAAGCCTATCACTGTGCATACTTAAATCATTAATGAGTCATTAAAACTCTTGGCCATTTTCATTTTCTACCCAGCTGAAGCCTGGGTGTGGTGGAAACCTGTGCGGGCCTGCGTGGCCTGTGCACCTGAGCGCCAGAGCAGCTCCCAGCACGCTGGCTCTCAGAAAGGCCACTGAGTCAATAGGCTGTTGCGGAGGGAGGCTGATCAGTGCGGATCCTTGAAAAGAAGAGCTAGGTGGCCTCGAGAAGTGGAGGGGTAGTCAAGGGTAGCTCTCCTCAGCCCAAAGGGCTCTTCAGTAATGAACACCTTGACTCTCTCTTTATGCAACATCCCCTCCCCCCACCCTTAGAGACTGTATTTGTACTTTTTTTTTTTTTTTTTTTTTTCCCTCTTCTTTCAGGATCTCTATGGGTTGTTTCTTTCAGGGTCTCAAAGTGCTCTTAGTTCTTTTAACTCATTTGTTCTCTTGTAGGGTGAGGATTGAAGGTGTTGTTGGAGATGCCTTCCTGGCCTTGGGGTTAATGCCTCACAGGCTTTGCGGTACGATATTGACGTGCTGTTAGTTACATTTGTCTTATTTATAGATACATATATATGTGTATACATCTTATCTTATTCCAAAGAAAAGGGTGATGGTGTCACAGTTTAGTGTCTCCTAAAAGAAAATTTTAAGTATTAACTAATTTTCTGCATTTTCAGTATCTTACTTAAGTCTTATAAGTAAAAAAAGAATGGAAAGACTTTCTGCTTCTGACTTGAGTTGTTGAGCTATTTGTCCCTTGGTAAGCTGATCAATTGCCACTTGGATTGTGAGAAAGATGGGCAATCAATCAAAATATTTCTGCTACATTGGCATGCTTTGTAATGGAAATGAAAATGACAGCATGTTTTTGTCAGCTTAAATGAATAGGTTTCCTTCAGATCGATGTCAGAGTTGGTGTTATAGATATCACAGACTATGAGTGTCAATGATTAATTAGGGAAATGCCTGATGGAGGCACATGATCTCATCTCCCATCTTATAGATAGATTTCCCCGTTGGTAACGTGTGTGCCAGTGTTGGCGTTCCTTGGGAGCATAGGCGTGACCCAGGACGCTGTCTCTGTGGGGCCTACGAGAGGGCTTTACCCAATCTTGAAGGACCTTCCGTTCAGTTTGTATAAAAAATACTCATTCATTCACTTTTTTTCATTCAGGTAGCCGACGTGCAGTGACATAGGCCCGCTGTGTGCCAGGCTCTGGCTTGGTGCTAGAGATAGAGTGAGCAGCAAGATGGAACAGCTCTGCTTTTGGTGAGCTGTCATCTTAGTGGAAGAAATACCCAGAAAACAGATTCATAAGCAGGGAAATTCAGGCAGTTGAGTGTAGTGAAGGAAATAAAGAGTAAGGCAGTGTGCTCAGCTTGCCGGGGGTGGGGGGGACGGGGGGGGCAGGGCGTTGCTTACTTAACTCAGGTGTGGTCCCAGAAAGCCTGTTGGGGTAACATCTGAGCTGCCCAGGGGATGAGAAGAAAGAGTCAGCCGACAGCAGGTCTGGGGGCCGAAGGAGCAGCTGAAGGTGCACAGAGCTGTGCGTGTGTGAGGTGCAGAAAGAAGGTGTGTGTGATCTTCTAGAAGGCAGAGAGCAAGCAGGAGAGGGTCTGGTGGAACTGGCAGGCGGGGTCAGGCCACACGGAGCCTAGAGAGCATGGCCAGGACTGTGCCTTTGATTCCCAGTGCAGTGGGGAGCCACTGGAGGGCAATAAGCAGGGGAGTAACACATCTGATTTGTTTTTTTAAAGATCACACTGCTTGCTGTGGGGGGAATAGACGTTAGGGAGTAAAAACTGGAAGGAAGGGTGCCAGTTACAAGACTCTTGCAGGCAGGAATCAAGAGAGAGGTGACCGTGGCTTTGACTAGGTCAAAAGTGGACCAAGAGACTTGCTTCCTCTCTCCATCAGGTGAAACCAGAGTGAATGGTATTCTGAAGACATGGATTTTAAGGGAGCATAGGCAAGGAGGAATGGCAGGGTGCGTATGGAGCTCTGATTTCCATTTAGGCAAGACGCGTAAGGCACCTTTCCGTGGGACAGTGTTACCGCTTACAGCACAGGCTCTAGAAGATAAGGCGGGCTTGTGGATAAGACCTGAGCTCTGCAGGCCCACTTGAGCTTCTTTGTTAGCCCACTTGAACTTATCTGGAAGAGTTTCAAGCTTTCCGTTCTCTATTTGCCTAAGGCTGGGTAAAAAACCAGCTCCTGGGTGTGATCTAGGGGCTGTTATCAGGGCCCCCATGTGAGGGTGGGCTGAAGAGATCTCTTGTGCTCTTAGCTTGACCTATTGAAAAATGGTCCCTTCCCTCATCTTACTGAAAAGTGCTATTTGTTTTTTTATACTTTAGTGTGAGGTCACATTTGTTTCCCATAAGAGCCGTGGATAAGGGTCTAAGGCTATTAGCTGCCAGAGTGGAGAAGGAGAGGATCTCAGGGAAAGTGACTGTATATTGGGGGAGGTGGTTATGGAGGGTTGAAGCACCTGCATGGGAAAAATTTTGCTTAGCCTTGAACTCTTGTCCTCTCAGAGAATTAATGTCCTGGGTTTTTTTCTTTTTTTTTTAAATGAAGGAGTTGGATTAGATCATCTCAGTCCCTTTTAGCTAACCTTTCCAGTTGGATAGATTTGTACCTAAGTGCCCAGGCTTCTATGTTTTTTCCCCATTTTGTCCTTCTATGAGGAGCTCTCTGTGGCAATGCGTAAAATGCCAACTCACTAGTTTCCCCAGAAAAGGAAGAGTCCTCAGCTTCAGAATGGTATCAGCGGTGGCGTCTGCGTCCTGGTCAAGCAGCTGTGTTCAGAGGCTGTGCTCCCATGTTGGGGTACTTCTCTGTGGGAGCCAGAAGGGCCTGTGCACCCACAGCAAGTCACATTTACATAGGGAAGAGGTGGGCAAGCAGATATCCAGGAGAAAGAATTCTTAGGTCAAGGTTTTCCAGGGGAAAGATTTCTGAACCTTCAGCAGTTAAACAGATCCAAATTTCCCCTCCAGGCCCTAAGATCAGCAGGAAATGTACAGCAAGGGATGTCCCAAGTGTGGTAGAACTAACATTAACTACAAGTACCTCATATTTGTTTAGCATCTTGTGCTTTGTGACGTAAATTCACATATATGATGTCATTTGACCTCATAAATCCTGTGAAGTAAGCAGGGCAAAAATTATTAACCATGTTTAACAGGTGGGAAAACTGAAGCATTAGGTAGACTAAGTAACTTGTCCAAGGTCACACGGTTAATAACTGTGAATAGTTAATTCACAGTTGAGAATGCAGATTTTTTAATTTAAAACTTTATTGAGGTGTAATTTCTGTACTATAAAACGTACCCATTTTAAGCTTACAGACCTGTTGAGTTCTGACCAGTGTGCATACCTGTATAACCACAGTCATAATCAGTATATTGAACATTTCGGTACTCAAAAGTTCCTTCATGTTCCTTTTCATTAATCAACCCCCCCGCCAAAATCTTTTTGATGTGTAGTCCAATGCTCTTTTGCTGTCCCACACTCTGATTTGACAGCCTTTTCAGCTCTGTCCTTTTAGGGAGAATACTGGCTGGCAGGCAGCCAGCCAGCCTCATCATTTTGAGTTATGAGAATGAATGGGAAGCTGGTGGGTTGGTTACTCCATTGTTAGTTCCTTCCTTCCCTTCTTTTACCAGCTCCAGGCTATAGAAAGATAGCGTGGGCTCTCCTTGCCAGGAGAGCTCGAAGAACCGGACGCCCGCTCACCTGTCTGTACTGGCTTCCCTATAGTTTGCAAGGGGTAGGCTGGAGGTGATGGGCTGCTGGAGGGGATGACCTCTAGAGGAGGCCCTACTCCTGCATCATCTGCTCAGTCTCCTCCTTGGAAACCAGCTCTCTGCTGCTTAGTTGCAATTCCCTAAGGCCTTAACCAGCCTGAACCCCATATCTGAGGACTAGATCCCGAAGGTGTTGAAGGTCCCAGCTCTGAAATATGAGCAGACCCTGGATTTCGTAGCTATGTCGGACAGGTCCTGGATAGAGCCACCCCTTTTCACCTGAGTTAGGTTCTGAAGAGAGACCCTTCCTGATATACTGTTCCCAAGTCCTGGATTTTGACCGCAGTGTCCAGCATATTCCGGAGAATTAAGGTTTCCTGCCAGGTGTTGTGTGGCATCCAGCAAAACCAGGGAAGGAGCCTGGGGCCCCTGAATGGCTAAGTTGGTTAAACACCGACTCTTGATTTCAGCTCAGGTCCTGATCTCAAGGTTGTGAGTTCGAGCCCCAAGCTGGGCTCTACACTGGCATGGAGTCTGCTCAAGATTCTCTCTCTCCCTCTGCCTGTGCCCCCCCACCCCTGCCCTGTTCATGTGTGCTCTCTCTTTCTCTCTAAAAAAAGGGGGGTGGTGAGCCTGATCCTTTTCATAGATGGCTTTGCAGGATAGAAGATGGTACCCTAGCCAACAGTGGCCGTGGGAGATGACTCAGAATACGGTCTCTGCTTTTCTTGGTGGCATTGCTCCCTTTTAGCCACTCGGTTTGGGGACAGCCCATGTGCTTCTAGCTCTGATGATAATAGTTTTGATTGTTTTGGGCTGCATGAATTTGCAGGACCCTTTCCTATCTCCTCGTTTTTCTCAATAAGTCTGGTACCTTCTGTGAGGGTAAAAGCCTCCTCTCATCTGACCTAGGACAGCTGCAAGGACAGAACAGACTCAGATTTCTCTTCTGCCAAAGCTCATCTTAAATCTGGGGCCCTGCCGTATTGATTTTCTTCTGGTTATCTTCGCAAATTTCCCTGGCTTTGCTGAAGGGGAGAAAATTCACCAGGCTGCATGCTTGAGCTTCATGTTTCTCCTCAGCTGGCAACCCCAGGCAGAGAAAATTCTTTTTTTAAAGAATTGAACCCCAGGCACTGGACTCTCTTCCGTCTGGCTCTCAGCAGCTGGAGGCCATCCCTCCCCTCTCAGTGTGCTGCCTACCTCAACTCAGTGAGTTCCTGGTCGCTGCCCTCTTTCCCCTTGCAGGGGCCTCTTGCACTGCGTGGGCTTAGAAAACAGTGGGCTTCCTGTGTTTTGTCTACCAGCAAAGCTGGTTACCCCAAGGCCCATGTTGACAGCGCCACGTGTCTGACTCCAGGGTGCTGTGGGAAGACAAAATGTGAGGAACAAAGACTTAGTTGAAAGCCCCAAATGTGGACATTTGAGGTGGTTGCGCAGAGATGGGGGTCAAAGGGCTGCTTGTGTCTTCAGGGAGAGGGACAGTTCCAATTTTGCAGAGGTTACAGGCCATAGCAATGCTGTCTCTTGCATTTCCCATTGGGGTTAGGTGTTTAAAGGTCCCAGGAGGTTTTGTTCCTTTTTATGCCCCAAGAGAGCTTTCCATAGCAATGAAAGAAGTGCAGGAAATGGGTAGGATTATGGAGGGCCCAGGAAACAAAAGGACTGCATTTTAAAAGAAAACCTTGTGGAGATGTTCGGTGGGTGCTGCTGGTTACCTGGGAAGATCTGGGATTTATTTGATGATTCCGATCTTTCACTTTGGCTTCATGTATACACTCTTTTGGGAACTAGGGAGGGGAATAACACCCTCCCTAAGGATCTGTGGCTGAGCTCCCAGTCCCCAGGACCAAATGGAGCTGCTACAGCTAAGAAGCAAATTGGCTCCGCTCTCCCAGCAGAGCTCTGAGCTGTGTGGTTATTTCCTATCTTTTTCCCGCAGTATTTTCCTCTTTGCAGCCCTTGTCTTCTCTTTGGCACGGGAAGTCTCAGCTGCCTTGTCCACAGCCTCACCTGGGCCCAGATGGACTTCTTCTTCCTTCCCTTTTTCCTTATCCACTTTGTCACTTCTGGGTCGGAGACCCCCCGGGGAGGAAAGCAGCGTTTTGTTTTGTCACCCGCCTCCTGGAAGGGCTGCACCCCAGCAGGACAGATGGCTGCCTGGGCTATTTTTAACTGTCTCTAAGGAAGAAGATTCCACAGCCTATTTTGGAACCTGTTCCCCTGATTGACAGCTCTCAAATTAGGAATTTCTTGCTGATACCTGACTTAAAATTCAACAGCTGTAATTGAAACTCTTTTTTTTTTTCTTTTATTCCTTTGGAAGGAGAGAAATCCTGGAGGTCATCTAGGCTTACCCCTAATGAAGACAAGGCGACCCACAGATATTCTGACTCCAAATTGAACTGGAAACTAGCTCATCCTCTCACTGAGGATCCCATCAGTTTTGGGATCTGCCTTTGAAAGCACACGTTTGGGGGCCATTCTGTGAGACTCAATTTAGTTTTCTCAGGGAAAAACAAGTGATACTGGAGTTGGAAATTGGAGATGGAGAATGCAAGGCATTAACTGCCTTCCTCTGTTTTGTTTCTAGGGAGAAAGTTAAATGACGCTTATAGAATTACCTTGCCTCTGTTGGCAGTAAGAGTAAAAATAAACTCAGCTCACAATATACAAAGGCTCCCCCAGTGCTTTTCCCTCCGCTCCTACCAATCTCTTGTCTTTACAGCCAAAAAAGGGGGGGTTGGTATTTTTCTCTATCAATGGGATATCTCAGGTCACTGGAACTCTACTGAAGCCTCCGTTTTCCCCTTGCTCTGTGCTGATGCAGACTGCCCTCGACAGGAGGCCCCGCACAGCCTCCCTTGACGGACTGCATCTCGACGGCATAACGCTCCGGCGGGAAGTTGATCATGGCCCTTCAGTTTCAGTGCCCGGAATTGTCATGCGGCATAGAACTTCAGGGTTCTATGCAAATGAATGGAAACATACTAGACTGGTGATCAGGGGGTCCTGGGATGGGATCTCACCCCTTGACACTCCTTGATACTTGGTACTGGTGCCTTTTCTCCATAAATCATCATGTGAGACTTGTCTCCTTGCAGAGATGGCATCCCAGGCCGGGCTGTAACAGCAGGTGTTGAATCAACCGATCGGTTGTGTCCAGACCTGCAGTCAAAGATGAGCTGGCCGTTGGGAACATCCCTCATCTCTCGGCCCATGCTTCAGACTGTGAGTAGTCTGTGTGGCTCATCTTACCAGATTTAACATCTCAGGGCTCTGGTAATATGGCTAACACTCAGAATTCTACCCACATGTTTTCTGTATGGGAGGTATTTAACAGGTCAGTTCTATAAAATCCCAGGCCAGCTTTCTCTGCTCCCTACTTAGATTGCATCAAGGGAACATAAACTCATTTTGCTATCGACCCAAGAGAAACAAGCAGGTATAGAGGGGGCACCTTCTTATCTGGGGCAATTGGACAAGTAGTTGGTCGTCAATCCCAAAAGTCAGTGAAATCGGAGAATCTTAAAAAGAAAATAGATACAATTCCTAAGTATTTTAACCTAAAAATATTTAAATGTACACACATTCCCAAATCTCTTGATGTGGGCCGGGGATTTTTCTTCAAATGTGGGTCTTTTGAGTGGAGTTCTTTCGACTTCCTTTCATAAAGTACATCCTTAACACATTACCTGTGACTTCCAGTTTCTAAGCGAAGTACATTCTTAAATACATTTGAGAAATAAAATGCATCATACTTCTGATTTTTTAAGCTCCCTCATTCTAGTTTTTTACCATTGCCTTGCTCACGCCCAATTAACCCATCAAACATTTGTTTTCAGCAACTTGTCTTCATCAGGTCTTTCCAAAGCTTTCAACTTGTTTTTCGTAGAAACGCTTTTTTGATACTCCTATTTAATTAGTTTATGTAGTGACTTAATATGTAATTCAAGTGAAAAGTAATGTCTGTTCTGAAGAGACTACTGACCCAGGAAAACACCTAGCCTGACTGCTCCCATCAGTCAGGCTCAGTATGGGGGTGGATACACAAGGGAAGGGCCTGCTAGCAGCCTAGCCCGTGTAGTGCAGAGTAAGTGAAGGCCAGGACTTATTTATCTGTGTATCTCTAGTGCCTAGGGTAGTGCATGGCTGCTAGGAGGTGTCCCAAAGTGTTTAGGTGTGCGTGTGTGTGTGTGTGTTGTGTAGTGTGTACACAAAGTTGGTGCCAGACTGTTCTTTCTTGATAAATGGATCTATGTGTGTATCCCTGCCTGAGAAACTGAAAACTGACTGTGGGATGTTGATTCTTGGTTAGGAGGACATGCCTTTTGGGAAGAGTTTTCTTTTCTCTTTTCTCTTTCTTTTTCTTGGTGGTTTTTATTTGATTTTTTTTTTTTTTTTAGGGAGATACAATAATAAATACGTCTCTTTTTTAGAATAATAAAAATAATCTCAATGATAACTACCTTACTGAGTTCTGCCAGGGTGCTGACACAATGAAGCACGTGGCTGTTATTCCTCCTTAGGGTCATGGAGCATTGGGGGGCTGGTGAGGATGTGGGAGAAGACCTCCTCTCTGAACAGTTGAGGAACGAGTAGTTGGTTTCCAGGGCTCTGCTTCTTATTTGAGGGATCATGGGTCCGTCTAGGTGGGGGTGAAAGGAGCCCTTGAATCTAAAGAGGCTGCCTGGAGGGAGAAACTGATACTTGCTTTTGGCTTTCTGGGAGCCGGAGCCACTCAGAGTGTTTGAATAGCTTCTGGTAGGTGGTGAAGTGAAGCCAAAGCGGCAGTGGGAACCAGCTACTGTGGGATATGAGATCCCGCCTGTCCTTTTCCTCCCGGGCCCCTCACTTGTTGGAGGGCCCTTCTGAACTCTCTTGTTCTCGTAGTCTGGATGTGTGCGAACAGGCTGCTTGCAGGGGCCAATACAAACAGCAGTGTGGGTCCCGGGGGCCCGGGCTGGGAGCTGGGCAGAGCTGGGCGGGGCCCCGTTTTGGAGCAGTGATGACGGAAGTAATTTTCCGAGCTGCTGGCATGGCTTTGGGTCTGGGCTGAACTTGAGAGAGAGAGAGAGAGAGAGAGAGAGAGAGAAAGAGAGAGTTGTGCTCTTTTGTCTTTCCACAGGTTGGGGATCCAGCAGATTCCATAGACCTTGTCTTCACAAATTCACTCCGAGACAGCAATGAATCTGAAAAAGCCTGAGTCTGTGGGCCTCTTGTTCAGGAGGGTGGGGACAGCAGCAAGGGCAACAGACAGACAGAGACACCCAGGGGCTGGCAAACAGAAGTGCTCTGCAGGGCCACAAGTCTGCATGTCACACTCATCCCCTTCTTTTTGGGTTGGAACATTTAGAAGTCACCTTCTCTAATCCTCCTTCTCAAAAGAAAAGCGGTAGCTAGTTTTGTGGTTAGCTTTAAATTAATCTAGACACCGTGGCCTAGATGTTGAATGAAAGAATTCTGAATGTATTTTTCAGCCAAAGGGATTTTCTGCTGCTGTGTGGCCACTTTTCCTACTTGTCTGCGGCAGTTATAATTTTTGACAGATGTCTTGACAAGAGTGTAGATTTTGATTGAAGAGGGCGATTTTATTTAATAGCAATGCTGATTTCATGTTAGAGTGAATTCTCTGGATCCTTCTTGGATTCCTTTATGGTCTTTGAGGAGAGAGACATTGACTGGTCTTGGCAGTCTTTGGGTTTTTATCTTGAGTGGAATAGAGTTGGCTAACTGAGGAATTCTAGAGTAGGGAGAGAATTTTGCAGTGGTGTGGATCACGGCTGTGGGAATGTGCCATGTCCATCATGGTGGATGGCTTCTCCAGGTTGGCTCCCTGAAATGCACATAGGGAGAAATTGTCCACGCCCAGGTCGAATCTCTTCTTCAGTTTCATATTTGGTTAGAATGAAGTCATACAGCCCTCACAAAACCACTGGCCTTAGCAGCTCCCCCAAAACATAATCCCCACAAGAGCCTTGGAAGGTGGATATTAATGTTTTTATCCTCATTTTACAGAGAGGAACCCGAGGCTCAGAGAAATTAAGTTACATGCCTGAGGACACATAGATCTTAGGAACTCTGAGATTTCAGAATTCCAAAGTCTGCCTTAAAGTCTATGCTTTCCCCACAGGGATTTTGAACTTGACTTCAACCCTTTGCCATTTATGTTGCCCTTTTTTTTTTTTTTAAAAGATTTTATTTATTTATTTGACAGACAGAGATCACATGTAGGCAGAGAGGCAGGCGGGAGAGAGAGGAGGAAGCAGGCTCCCTGCTGAGCAGAGAGCTTGATGCGGCTCCATCCCAGGACCCTGAGATCATGACCTGAGCCTAAGGCAGAGGCTTTAACCCACTGAGCCACCCAGGTGCCCCTATGTTGCCTTTTTCATTCCTTGGAAGTAATGGACTGAAATGGGTTTGAGAGACAAAAAGACAGAGAGAAACCTCACTGTGAATGTTCAGTTAGGTGCTTGTGGAGGACCCTTGTTATCAACCCGGAGCAGCCAACTCTGTCATTTTCATTGATGCTGACAGACTCATTCCTCCTCTGCTGGTGGCCAGTGGGTAGGAATCGGGGTGCTGCGCAGGGGAGAGAAGCTAAATGTGGCTTCCTGTGATTTACATAATAAAATAAGAATCTCCCCAGTGGCCTTTTCCTGTCTGCTGGTGGCTGTGGTGGACTGGGCCACCCTGGGGACAGCCTCACTTAAGAGCCTTCCTGGGTCATCAGGCCCACAGAGGGTCTTGAGATCAAATGTGCAGTTAAATTGATGAGAGCAATTCATTAGGGTAAAGACTCCCTCTACTTCCAAAGCAACATGGGGCTCGGGCCAGTCTCTCCTTTAGAAGTCAGTCTAAGATTTCATATCAGGAAGAGATCTGTGCTGCCTTTTTCCACAGCTTTGATTATGTGACGGGAGGGAAAGATTTCAGACAGCATCAAAATATTCAACTTTGAAAGAATAATTTTTTTTGAGGCTAGTTATCTACCTGCTCTTTCTTTTAGAAATGATTGCTCTGTAGGTTCAAAAGGTGACACAAGTGACTTTTTTAAGTCTGGGAGGGGTTTTGCAGACCTTGTGTGTGTGTGTGTGTGTGTTTTACCTCCTTCAACTGCGACCGCCTGACAGCTGGCCTGATCTCTCCCCTGCTATTGATCCTTTAATTCAACATTTAATTACCTATTTTAGTGCCCATATGAAGTTGGTTTTTTTTTGGCTTTTTCTGAACTCATTAAAAGTCACCCTAGCCCCCCTAGGGAATAATGCCTCTCCTGCTGCCCCTCCAGTGGACCCTCCTTTCCAAAAGACAAATGGAGAGTGCTTTGGTTTTGTCCTCTTTGCTTCAGTTCACAAAACACCTTTCATTTCCTTTAGTCTTGATGGTCTTTTACTTGTAAGGAAAATCAATTGAAATCAAAAGATGTTAAATTGAGAGAGAAAAAGATGTGGCCATACTCCCAGCTAGAGGCTGACTTTATAATTTCAGACTTATTTTGATTATAAAGCCTAGTGCCCTCCCTCCCTTTATTCTGCTTTTCTTTCTAGTTCTATAATGAGAAGCCTGCTCTTCTCTTTCTACTGCTATAATTAGTAGTCTGGTCTAAAATATAAGAACCTTAAAAGTTCTTAACAGAAATACTGGTAACTCACCTCATTTTGCAGGGCTCACTTAGCCTCCAAGGGTCATTCAGTCATTCAGCAAACACCACTGAGCGCTGACTGTATGCATAAACTCTGCTGGGTGCTGGGGATTCAAAGACAAAGAGAACATGGTTCCTGCCCCCGAGCGTTGCAGTGTCTGATTGTGAGGCCTGCCTACGAACACCCAGGCATATTCAGTGTGGGAATTGTAGTTGAGCTACATACAGAATTCTGATTTTGCACATGTCCATGGCATAGCGGTTTCCATAGTGTGTTGTATTTGCCTGTTCACTTTGCTGTGCACTTACCCATCCGTTTCACTTGCTGTGTCCCCTCCTGTTCACTGTGTTTGCTTGTTCCCCTGTGAGCTCTCGAGGGCTAGGAATGGATATGGATGTGCATCTGGCTGTGGCCCGAATGAGTGAAAGGTTGTCTGTCATCAGTGCCAGGCCTGTCTTACAAGGTGCTCCGTAGGTTTTAATGTTCCTGCAAAATGTTTTAGTTGCTAACGATGAAGTGGAAGTGGTGTTGGGATGGAGCCACCTGGGAGATAATGGCTTTTGCATTCTTTCTTTAGCAGAATGTCTGATTTGCTTTTTTTTTTTTAAGATTTTATTTATTTATTTGACACAGAGAGAATCACGAGGAGGCAGAGAGGCAGGCAGAGAGAGAGAGGGGGAAGCAGGCTCCCTGCTGAGCAGAGAGCCTGATGCGGGACTCGATCCCCGAGATCATGACCTGAGCGGAAGGCAGAGGCTTAACCCACTGAGCCACCCGTGCACCCCTGTCTGATTTGCTTTTTAGGATCCTTTTTGGTTAAATCTCGTGGAATTGTCAGTTTGCATGTAGTTCCATGCGGTTCAGACTAATACAAAGAGAACATTTTCATGGCCTCCCGGTCTTCTTTACGTTTAGGACCTGCACTGAGGTGAGGTTCTGGGCAGGGACTGGACATCCTAAACATGTCACTGCAGGGTTAGTGTTTTTGAGTGTGTCTCCATTTGGAGCTTGAGAGAGGAAGCCTGTGCCTGCCAGCTCTTCCTGTGGCCCTCAACTTGTGAGTGGAATTCCTCCAGGCAGTGCCTTTTTGCAGACTGGACAGGGAATGAAACTTTCTTTCTGTGCCTCTTTAAAAGTATTTTCATTTACCTTGGAGAACGTACAAGAACAGGGTTTCCTGCATTCAGGAGGGGACACAGCAAGTGAAACGGATGGGTAAGTACACAGCAGCGTGAATGCGTTGCTCTTCTTAGCTGGGGCTCTAACTGAGACAAGAACAGGACACCAGGTGCTTCTGATTGTAGATTCAAGAGGCTTCAGGTCACAGGGAGACTCGTGACAGCTGCTGGTGTCCTCTAGACTTTCCTTTTGTGGTAGAACATTTTACATTCTCTGTGTCTTGGACTGAGACAGAGGAGGGGTGGCTCTCGCTTCCAAGGGGGTATGGAGAGAAAGAGTACATCAAGGCTGGGGAAGCGGACTTTGCGCCTGCTTTCCTTCTTCCGCAGGGATGGTCTGGGTCTCCATGGAACGTGGAGCAGCTGCTCTCATTCTGAGAGCTTTAGCTCCTGAGAAGGAGAGGGGTGCCTTGGCCGACTGGACTAAACCTCCTTTGGCAGCTTAAGAAATCTTGGATTTGTCGTTCGGTCTTTCATGTTGGGGTTGAACCTGATTGGCTTTTGAAGGTTAAAGACCGGGAAGAGAAATGCCTGATGTCTGTTATAGCCACAGTGAAGTGCTGGCCACTTTCTAGTTGCTCAGTGGCCACTGACTGGTTGGAATATATCAATGTCTGGAAGTTGGACCCGTCCCCGCAGCTTCCCTGTCTGATCGTGTGAGTGATAGGGAGGGCTTTTCCCAGAGCATTGGGATGGTGATGGGATTAGTAGCCAGGCTCTGTGTTGGCACTGTCACAGTCACGGAATGATCTTTATCATGCACTTACTGAGGCTGGATATAGTAAGGTGACATACATTCAGCCCCCATCTTACGTGCTTGTTGTTTAGCATCGACAGTAGCTACAAGTCGCATTTATGAAGGGCATGTTGTTACTTATTTATTTTTCTATTTATTTGTTTTTTTTAAGTAAGTTCTATGCCCAACATGATGCTTGGAGATCAAGAGTTGCATGCTCTTTTTTTTTTAAGGGCTTACTTTTAATTAGAGCCGGATATGAGATTTCTTTAAGAAGGGCCTGAAGGGGTGCCTGGGTGTCTCAGTTGGTTAAGCAACTGCCTTCAGCTCAGGTCATGATCCTGGAGTCCTGGAGTCAAATCCCACACTGGGCTTCCTGCTTTGCAGGGAGCCTGCTTCTCCCTCTGACCCTCCCCCTTCTCGTGCCCTCTCTCTCTCTCTCTCATTCTCACTCTCTCTCAAATAAATAAATAAAATCTTAAAAACAAAACAAACAAACAAAAAAACCAAGGGCCTGAAATTGTGGCATCGCCTCTAAGCAGTCTCTCTGAAAGGGATGGGATCTGTCTATAAACCGTTTTACTTCCTCATTTCTCTAAACGGCCAAAAAAAAAAAAAAAAGTCTCATTCCTTTCTTTATTTCAGAGCACCAAGTCTATTCGGCCACCTCAGAAGACATGATAGCCAGGGCACGCCTCTTAGAAGTGAGGGTTTTTCTTCCTAGAAAGGGATGCATAGGAACCTCACATTCTCCTTTCACCTCTCTCCTGATCTGGTTAAGATTTGAGTGAAATGAACATTGGGAACATATGGACTGTAGACAACTGCGAACCTGGGTAACAGCATGTTCCCGTTCGTGGTAACTATGTGCTCTGACTACGTGAGGTCCCCGTATTTTCCGGTTGTCACGCTATGTCATGGCTTCAATAGTCTCCGTAGAGAAGACAGATGCCGGTTAGCTGTCTTCATCTGATGGAGAGGACAAGAATTGTCAGCTTCTCCACGGGAGTGGTAGCCATGTCAGAGCGAGGCCGTGGAGACCTGGCTTGGAAAAGCACAGAAGTTCCTGCCAAGAGCCCCTGTAGACCCCTAGACCTGACCTTCTCAGTGCTGAGTTCCATGAGTCATTCAGACTTGAGGTAAAGTCATTTCCCAGGGACTGGGAGAACCTGCCCAGTTTGGTTTGGACTGTGTCACATTTACTTTCTCTGGCTTGTATTTGCTACTGAATTTTTTTCTTTTTAAGATTTTTTTTTTATTTGTTTGACACAGAGAGAGAGAGACAGCGGGGTGGGGGGGCGCAAGCAGGGGAAGTGGGAAAGGTAGAACAGGCTTCCCGCTGAGCAGAGAGCCCGATGCAGGGCTTGATCCCAGAACCTTGGGATCATGACCTGAGCTGAAGGCAGATGCTTAACGACTGCGCCACCAAGGCGCCCATTGCTACTGAATTTTCATGTGAGACTTTCCCTGACTGCTGTCAATGATGTCAGTGACACCAAAGATTCCAGTGACGATAATTTTCTGTCACATGGGGCATTTTCTGTAAGCTCCATGGAAGCAAGAGGGTGAGAGAATGAATCTTGCCCCGGAGCCGAACCAACAAATGGCTCATCGGCTCTGTTGAATAGGACAAGGCCTGGGGTTGTCACTTTGGGTGTGTTCTGGGACATTTGAAGTTCTACACAAAGTTTGTAGCACGGAGGCTGGGCAGGGAAATGGCTTTGCAGAATAAAAGCCTCATATGGGATGCGATCCCAAAGAACTTGCCTTCTGGTTTAGTGACGGCAAGGTGCTAGGTCATTGTCTGTGTGGGTGCAGAGTGTGTGAAGCCATCTGAAGTGAAGGCTGTCGGGACAGAAGAAATGCTGTCTTTATGGGAGGCTGAAGGTCTCCTGATCTTCAGTGGCGGTTCCCCTGCTGTGGAATGTATTTTGTCTAGCTGATGGGAAGTATGGTCTGGTTGTTGTCGCGAGAGACACGGCTCTTGGCCTTGGACTACTTAACTCTCTTTGCTCATGAAATTGATGACATCAGTCATAAGGCATGAGATCTAACGTTTGGAGTATGTTTTGGGATTCTAGGTTCCTTGGTGAGTGGAGGGAACCTGGATGGGGCGGTATGGAGTAAGTAGAAACAAACGAAACCCTGGGGTCGGGTCCTGGCTGCATAAGGTGTATCACTTTGGGTAAATTGCATCATCTCTCCGAACCTTAGTGTTCTTATTGTAAAATGTGAACAAAATGATTGGCTGCCTTTGGGGAGAGCGTGAGGTTAGTGAAGTGCCTGGTTAAGGGCCTGGCATGTGGCAGCACACGTCAGCTCTAGCTGTTTCTGTTATTAGCCACAGACTTAGCCGTGTACACATCTGTCCCTGCAAGCCTCCCCCTCTTCCATTTGTGAAATGAACTTGACATTCCTTACTAGGTGGTTGACAGGGAGCCAAGGGAGATATCTGTGCTGGTGGGGGTGCATCCTGGGACCCCAGTTGGGGCTCTGTATGTTGCCAAGTATTTTTAAGTTGAAGGACTCTATTAAAAACACAGCCTGCCTCTTTCCCCTTCTCGGCCTCCCATTCAGAGGGGGCTTGCTGGCCTTGTGCTTTAAATAGTCCTCAGAGGGTAACTTGGAGAGTAGATGCACACAATCCTTGTGAGTCCATTTGCCCTGAGCTTGGACACTCTATTCTTAGACCACAATCACCGGAATAGAAAGCCTGTGACCCGACATCCCACTGGAGCCATGTGTGCCTGGTCATGGATTTTTTGGGAAGCAGGGACAAAGAACAGGGTCTGCTTCTGTCATTGAGTAGGCCAGGTCTGGGGCGGTCCCTTCCAAGCCAGGCTCTTCCTAATTGGAGCTTGTGAGCCCAATTAGGCTTACCTGCGACATCCTACATTATGACCCTCATTAAAGTTTAGCCTGTTTACCCTGCTCCAGCTGAGAGGTTATAGGAAAAGAAAGACAGATAAGATATATATGCCGGTGAACCCTTTTCTGTTTCATATTTCTCTGGATCTGTGATTAAAGGGTTGGCATTTACTGAGCAGGGCTCTGGGAGGGAGCCGGGCTTTAGCTCTTATTTTGCTCCTTCTGTGAGCCCAGGGCTGTGCCGGCCATGTTTCACATGGTCCTTCATTTAAGCCTCGGTGTCTTGAGCCCCATAATACGGAGGTAATCACTGAGGGTCAGGATTTGCCCGGGGGTTCATGATCGTGGCTCTTTACTACTTCATACCCTGCACGCCATCTCCTAATAGGCAACCATGTGGCCGTGTCGGGAAGATACTGGTGATTTAAAAACATCACTGACTGTTTATGAGACATCTGAATGTAGCTCTTACATATGTGAGCTTGGGTTCACACATAGGGCTCCGGACGTTATCTGCAAAGACGCTGGCTCTGACCCTGAGTTTGGCACTGTTTTGGTCACCCAACTCCAGAGGCATGGCGCTGAGGAGTCTCCGTAATGTGGGGCTGTTTCTAACAGCAGTCTGACCCTTTAATTATCTTACTAAAGACATTGTCTGCTGTTCATGGAGTGTGTTTCTCCAGAAAACCCCTGGAGCTTCCAGAGACATGATCTCAGCTTCATAATATCCTTGTTAAGACCGGAGGGGGCTGGAATCATTTGCTCTCCTTTACAGTGAGCGGGAGACTCAGGCACAGATGGGAGACAGAGGCACAGGAGTTAAATAATTAGTCTGAGGTCACATCGAATGATTTCCGATCCAGCTGACAAATCCGCCCAGGACACGGTCCCCCAAATGTCACTTCCCTTGTCATGGTCCCCCAAATGTCACAGCTTCCCTTACAGTGTCATTTTGTCTCCACCACGTTACATGTCTTCTCTTTCTTCCTTCTTTTTCTAATTTGGTAAATAAGATGTTTTTCACACCTACTGCCTGATTAATGTTGGGTTTTAATTTAGCCTTTCAAGATGATCAATGACTTCAGCGAGAAAACTGCTGCCAGAATGTGGTCTATAAAACACCTTTGTCGTTATTTCTCCCTGATGCAGAATTTTCTGCTCTTTAATTTTGCACACTGTCAGTCTCTGTGGGGTAAGAGCCTTGGGACTCTCAAGGACTCTCACAGAGTCCTTGACAGAGAAGCTTCTAGAGTTGGGAATTGGCACCCTTTTTTCAGAGTAGTAGTATCGAGGCAGGGGGGAGGGGCGAATGTAGGAATTCCTTAACTGGCTTCACAGAGGAAGGGGAGCACGGTCAAGGGTAGCCCACCTGCTTGTCTCATAGGAATAGCACAGATTTATCTTGTATTTGCCTTGCTTGTGGTAATAATATTACTATTCATAATTATACCTTCCTAGTTACCCTCATGACTCAGCATTCATAAAAACATGAGATTACTCATGAAACGTTTCTCCCTGTATTTTAGGTGGGAGTTGCTGAGGTGGTGTGAGGTTGGAGAATACACATGGTCCCGTAGGGAAATGGCTAAATTGTTCAGATGCTCAGCTGCCTTGTGTGAAGTTTTGGGTCGGCTTTACTCCTTACTACGGTGAAGTAAATTATAAAGGGGAACTTTTTACATAAAGAGAGTCCCCTAAACGGTGGGGGATCCTTTGTTTGTAAACTATATCTAGTTCCAAATGCTTTTTGTCTCTGCATGACCTACGAAACTGCACATCTCTTGGCTTTATAAGATATTTTATTCTGAATTCATTCATTCAGCATTCTCTGCATACCTATTGTGTGTGAGGTAGCCTGTCAGATGACAGATGACAGAGGTAAAAACCCCTGAATCTTAGGATCTCACAGTGGATGTTAGCATTTAGTGTCACTTGACTTCATTAGCTTCTGCAGTAGTTCCAAGATTTTTCTAGATCCTGTCCCCTACTGGCCTGCTGACCCTGTTTCAGAGTGTGTCTTAGACTCTGAGTGTCCTTTATCACCCTTCACAGCAGCTACCCTGGGCCTATCTGCCATCATCTCTTACCTAGATGGTCCCAGCAACCTCCTATCTGGTTTCCTGTGTTCACTCTTATCTTCTTTGGGCTGTTCTCAGTTCAACAGCTAGCAGCAGCCTTTTAAAAATGGAATTTAGATCCTATTTTACTCCTCTGTTCAAACCCACCAGTGGTTTTGCATTCCCTAAGTGCTCAGGCCCCACTGGCTATCTGACCTTGCCTTGTGCTACTCCCCCCTCTGACTGGATTGGAAGGAATCTGAGAGACCGTTAGGTCCACTTCTCTCTTACTGATGTGAGAATAAGAGTCTAGAGGAAGCAAGGGAGTTACCCAGGGTCATAAAGCTGGTTAGGGGGTCAGTCTGAAATTAGGCCTTTGACATCTGGTTCCATTGTCCTAACTACATCTAGTTTCCCCTGGCTGAGAGAGTTTGTAGGCTTTCCGATTTGACAGTTTTCTCTCTAGACTACAAAAAGGAGCTGAGATTTTATCTGGATATTCTGGGTTAGTGTTAGACGGATGGTGACCCTGTAATATGTGGAAAATTCCAAACATTGACCAGCGTGAATGGGAACTCCCTGCGACGTGCCAGGAACACCCCAGGCATGCTCACTCTTCCATTGGCAGGAGTGTAGGGTGGAAAGGAAACCAACATCAAGATTCTTTGCCGCTCTAGTTGTTTTATTACATGTCACAGTCAGAACGTGTCTTCCATTTAAATTCAGAGTTTTTGATGAATGGCCAGACCAGCTGCAAGCCCTTTAGGCCTTGATCTCGCCAACTGTTCATTTTCTTGATGGACTTCCTTATTTCGGGCGCTTGTGTCTAGCTAGTCTATTGTGGACTTGTCAGAGGGGTATAGAGCCCTCTCTTTGGGATAGTCAGTCCCCCCATGCAGCATGTGTCCTGAAGCTGGCTTGCCTCCATCCTCTTTTTAAGTGCGTGTGGTCTTTTGTTAAGTAGGGTGAAGTGAGAGAGGACTCTTAAAGAGAAAAAAAAAAAAACAACACAACAACAACTCCTCCAGCATTTGCTAGAACATGTTTGCGAGCTGACAGAGCTGTAATTGGGATGGCAGAAAAAAAAGACTTAAATTTATTAATTTCTTGCCATCTGTTTTGTGATATAAGGTGCCCTGATTTGAGTTTACAAGGCACTTAGACATGACGTGTGTGTCATATTTAATTCTACGCGGTGTGACCTCTTTGATGGCACTAGTTGTGCAAAAAGCCCATGTTGTTGCTGCATCTAGTTTTGCTCAAACAAAGGCTCTAGATTTTCTTCAGTGTACTTCTAGTTTCGGTACGAAATGGACTCTGGGGATGCTGATTTCCACGCGGCTATTTTGGTGTCAAAGGAAGTTTAGTGTCCTGAGTTAGGGTAGCCATACTACCTGGAGGGTTTCATTTTGGTTTGGTCACAAAATTTATTTTAGCTTAGTTTTCTTACATGAGGTGTGCAAAATAATAAAAGCTAGAGAGTTTAGGGCTGTGCCCTAAGACGCCCAGCAAAATAATAAAACCTAGGATTAGGAATCAGGAGTTACTCTATTTGTAGATTTTTTTTCTTTTCAGGCTGGAGTAGTGGAGCTTCTGAGCACCACTGAATTCAATTCCCCTTTTACATCTTCAGATTATGTAAGGTACCTTTTAGCCCTCTGGGATTTGGGCAACGCCTAGGTCCTGATCCCAATCACTCTCGGGAGCCTATGATGTGTACAAGGTGAACCTTGAGTCGTTGATTTCACACAACTAGGGAGGCGAGCGAGGCTTTACTCCTGGTTATGTACATTTTCTTACCAAGGAGCTAGACGAGCAATCTCCAGGTCAGGAGAACTCACCCTGAAGTTTTGGGTTGTTTGGGATTATACTGGATTTGGACTTGGGTTCTGTCATCAGATGCAGAATGCCCTGATCCTCAGACGCAGAGGCAGCCTGTGGGGTCAGTAACCAGGAAATGGAATTCTTACCAATTCTTGTTTTCTATGCTAAAAGTTCTACTTTGAAATTTGGGACTGCTTGCTTGCTTGCTTGCCTCCTTCCTTCCTTTCTTTCTTTCTTTTTTTTCAAAGATTTTATTTATTTGACAGACAGAGATCACAAGTAGGCAGAGAGGCAGGCAGAGAGAGAGAGAGAGAGAGAGAGGGGGAAGCAGGTTCCCTGCTGAGCAGAGAGCCCAGTGCAGGCCTCGGTCCCAGGACCCTGAGATCATGACCTGAGCCGAAGGTAGAGGCTTTAACCCACTGAGCTACCCAGGTGCCCCCCTTCCTTTCTTTTTTTCCCCCTTTTTTTGCAACAATTTTAAATTGCCTATTCATTTAGAAAAAAGTAAAAGGATATTAACCCAACCTTGGATATAAATGTGAACCCATAGAGTCTTTTCCCAGCTTCCCCTCTCCCCACCCCCACCCCGCATCTTGGTAGGAAGTTAATTGTATTTCCTTTCTCAACCTTCTGCCCTCTCCCATTTCTTTGGCAGACATTACTTGTCTTGGAAGAGCAGATGAAGAGCTGTTTTAGGACTTTTTGTAAGGGTGCACAGTACAGATGACAGCCTCAGCTAGTGGTAACCAGAGCCCAGGAGCTGGGCTTGGCCTTAGCAAAGCACTGACTCTCAGTGGCAGCAATGCAGGTGACCACAGAGTGTTAAACACATCTGGAAAGGGATTCTGACATCATCCCCAGCATCTGTGGGGAATACACACAGCCCGTAGACCCATTCCTCTTTGACCCTATAAGGATTCTTTAAAGAGTAATGCCCCGAGTGGTTTTCTGGCCAGCTTGCCTGCTCATTTATCTTTGAGGAGCTGGAAGGAGACAACCTGCCTGTGGAGTTCCACGGGCCCCAGAGGTGAATGGATTCTGCATTGGAAATTGCTGAAGCTAAGACCTGGACCGTAGGGGACCCCCAGGGGATCTGCTTTTCCTCTGCTCATTGTCCCTACAAAACTTTCCTGGCAGCCGGCATTGCTGTTTAGATGGGCTGTTCTCTGCTTCTTAAGTTGTTTGGCAGTGGTGTGTCAGGATGCGGGTTTTCGGAATGCTTTCCCAGCTGGTGGCTTGAGCGGTGGTTAGGGTGGGGCCTCCCGAGCTGCCGAGGCCGGCTCTGGTCTGGATGTTCCCAGGGGGACTGATGGGGAGGACTCCTCCGTCTTCCTTCTGCTGCCCGGCTGCCCGTTCGGTGGTGCTGGGGTGGCTCTTGAGATGCAGAGAAGGGTGAGTCCCAGGAATGATGATTTTGGTTTCTTTTGGTGAAGTAATCACCAATCCAGTGTGACTTTTACCCTTATTCTTCGCATTCTTCTGTGCTAGCCATTGCCCCCTTCCTCGTGCCTTTAATTTTCCCGGCTCCTCTGGGTTGAACTTGTATAAGGCCTCCATTTTCAAGACTTTTTAGTTCCTAAGCCACGCAGGACTGAAAAGTGAGCTCTATAAGCAGCCTCAGATCCACCACCTGGCAAACCATGGACCCACCAGCCTGAAATCTGGGGATCCAGGTCAAGTGCTGGGCACCAACCATGATGCCTCTGTGACTTAGCCTCTCACGATATTCTTCCGGTTGGCCCAGCCCAGCAGGGCTAAAAATTTCCCCTTATATCCTAGTCCTTCTCATAGGCAGAGGTCTTGCCTAAACCTTAAGGTCGTGGTGGCAGTGGTGGGGTTTTCCATATATACAAAAGAAATATAAGGAACCTCCATTAACCAAGCGCCCAGATAAAGCAGTTATCCCATTTTGCCAGATTTGTTCAATCTTTCCCCAACCCCCTGAACATTTAGTTTTATACAGGGAAGACTGGATAAATAACTAATTTCCCATCTTCTTTTAAAATCATTTTTCAGAACAATGAATTAGTAACCTAGTAACCTCCAGTGGTGACCAATAATTTTTAAAAATTTTTTTTCCTAAATACCATTATGAACTCATAGACTTATTGCATATTTGATGTGTTTCTACCCATTGCAGTCATTATTTATTAACTGTTTTGGGTGCCCACTGTGTCTCCTCTTAAGTCAGATGGCATCCCTTCAAGTTGATTCCTGTGTTCTTTTGACATGACCCTGTTTAACTTTGACAACTTTCTTGCTTTCTGGCACAGCAAAATCTTCCAGACTCTATATTCTGCAGCAGATGTGGAACAGCCATTTCTTTGGGGGCCTCAATTCCTTTTAGTAGAGAACTCAGTCTGGGCTCTGGGACTGAATTACATTTGTGCCCCCCCTTCCCCAATACACACACAGACTACATCCTGCTCTGCTCATAGTCAGTATGAGATTTTTGCTGGGAATGAAAGATCAACAATCATACACTATGAATCTCTGGTAAAGATTCATCCCTGAGAATCTTGTGCTCTACCCCTGGTTCTGACACTTCTATTTTGACTTCCCCTGAATTTTGCTCGCCCTGTGTATGCCATGCCTTCCCTGGCTAGAATAGTAATCCCAGCCCATGCTTCATTCGCCATAAGAAAGGTTCTGTCTGGGCTCAGCCTAACTTCTGCCCTTTTGGGCCCTGTGTTCTACCAGTTCTTAACTTTCCATTTATCTCAAGCTGTCCTTGTCCTCCTCAAAATCATATCCGGTCTTTCAAGATTTACTGCTGAAGAACCAGCTCTGGAGTTCCTGTTTCAGTCTGAGAACCTGTGGGCTGTCTCATCAGTTTAGTGTCAACCTCCCTAGGATCAGGCAGGGCTGGGGGGAGGGTTAGAGTGTGCTGTTGGCACAGCACGTCGCTGGCCGACTTCTTCTTAACCTTTTCTTTCCTCTGATAATCCACGGGTTTCGGCACCTTCGGAGTGGTGTTTCATTAGTTATCCTGTTGATTTTCTGCCAGGGAGGAGCGGAGGGCTTTAAGGATAGGTAATGGGCTACCGTTTCGTTAAATGGAACAATAGGAGAAGATGGCCTTGTGAATGGACTTGGCAGCCAGCCTCATTTGAACGGTTGGTTCTTGGCTCCTGTGTTGGCACATCCTTGACAGGAATTTTGAATGGTCCCAGACCTGACAAATCACTGGTTCTTTCTTCAGAGGCAAGTCAGTAAGTCACCCTCAAGGTTGATTGTGTAACTGTCTTGAGTGTTAGTTTTGTGGATCTCTGGAGGTTCTGTGTATAAGGCTTAATTATTTAATAACCTTAGTTTATTTAGCCTGCTTAGCTTCTTTACGTGGGGCTAATAAATACGGAAGAGAAGCAGACATTAGGGTTGGAAAACGCAGAGCCTTATTTCCCCCTCCCTCTTTGGGTTGGGTGATTGGACCTCTCTGTAGCTGAGTGATGAAGAGCTAGGATCAAAATGAAGTCATCCCAGATCTAGGTCTGCTCTGTGCTTGCTCTAGTCTGCCAGCCGGATTTACTTGGAGGAGCATGTAGAGCCATCACTCAGGGCTGCGCTAATTTGCACTTCATTATATCACATGGGAGACCCGGTAATTTATAGCCTATCATTTTTGGAGACTGGAGATGGCTTAGCTTAGGCTTTGCTGAAACGGATTCTATTACATTAGAAGAGAACCTCGCTGGCTACACCCAAGATGCTAAGTGAGGAGGCCATGCAAAGGGAATAGAATGATGCTGGAACTCAATCCCCCACCTGAGAAGGAGAGTAATAACATTCTGGCTTGGCCTCTTTTCATTTCCCTTTGATTCTGAGTAATATATTCGCTCCCTACGTCCCACCTGAACGATTTGGGAGTCTGTATTCCCTAGAAAGACTCTATTCTCGCACCCATCAGACTGAATTAGGTGCCAACTCCTTGGCCTTAATGAATGTTGAAGGATCTCAAAGGGCTAATGGAAATTCTTCTAGAAGTAACAATTTCCATTCTGTTGGTAAGGCAGTTCTGCAGAAATTCCCTGAATGCCTTGGGTTATTTTAGACAGCAAAACAGCTAGCGTTGGGTGTTTTTTGCTAATAGATGACAGAATGTGGACATTTGGAATTCATGGAGAATCCCTAAGTTGCATCTTAGCCCAAGCTCTGTCTTTTTTCCTAACCCCTCACTAGAGCTGCTCACAGAGAAGGACCTACAGAGATTGAATTTACTTCTCTCATTTACTTCTCTCCCCACTTCTCTCCCTACTTCTCTCCCACTGTTCTTTTAGAGAGGGGTGAGTGGCTGGCTGCCTGCCAGGTAGAATCCGGGACAAAATCTAAAGCCAGATTCAGAGTTACAAGCATAGCCCCTGCCCAGGTTGCTTACAAAGAATGGAAAGGAAAGCAAAATCTTGCATTGCTGGCTTTAAATTTGGTATTCACCAAGTTATCAATTGTAATTTAGCTTTGTGCAAGTTGCTGTACCTCTGTTGATTGATTAATTTCATTCAGTGTTTATGGAGCACCTACAGTGTCCCTGGCACTGTGCTGGGCACTTGAGATGAGAAGATTGAACAAGACCTAGTCCTTGCTTCCTTGAGGTCACAGTCTGCTGGGAGAGCATCAGAAGGTGTGATAAGGGCGATCCTAGCGGGGTTATACATCATTGGCATTTGTATCCTAAAGCCAGTGGGGGGCCGTAGAACTATCCTGAGCAGGGGAGTGACATGATCCAATTTGTATTTTAGAATGAGGATGCCAGTGACTTAGAGGTGGTCACATTTTAGATCGAGCCTCTGCTTGGTGCTGGGCACAGTCTAGGTGCTGGGAACCTAAGGGTGAACAAATCAGACATTCTAGAGGTCATGTGAGGTTGGGTGGGCAGACAGTATACACGCAACAAATGGTGTTTTTCAGATGGTGATAAATAATTTGAAGAAAATAAATAGAGCCTTGGGAGTTAGAATGGGCGCTGGGGTGGGGGCTGACATCTTGGCGTAGTTTTAGGGAGGGCCCTTGTGAGGAAGTGACATTCAAACTGAGGCAGCTATGGGGCGATCAGGGAGGAGGGGTCCGAATGGGGAGAACAGCAAGTGCAGCAACCCTGAGATGGGAATGTACTTGGCATAGTGTTTGAGTGCCACGAAGAAGGCCGGGGTGGCTGGAGGATAGAGGGCAAGTGGTATTGAGATGAGGTTGGAGGGCCTGTGGGCCATGGGAAGGAATTCGGATTAATTCCAAAGGAGTGAGAAGCTGCAATTAATTAAATCAGGGGTTGGCAAACTGCGGCCCCTGGGTCAAGTCTGGCCTGCTGCCTGTTTTTGTAAATAAAGCATATTGGAACACAAGCACGCCCATTGGTTTACGTATCGCCTGTGGCTGTTTTTACATTGGAAGAGGGGAGTTAAGTAGTTGTGACAGAGAACATATGGCCTGGAAGCCTTAAATATTTACTTGCCGGCCCTTTATAGAAAGGGTTTGCTGACCTCTGAATTAAATGATCTATTTAATTTTTTGAGAAGCTACTCCGGGTGCTGTATAGAGAATGGCTAGGGAGACAAGCGTGTATGTGAATAGTCCAGAGAAGACCCAACAGCAGAAAGCTAGAAGCATACTGCTTTTCTTTTGTTGAGAAGTACCTAGCTATGACCTATGCACAGTAAATATGGTTGAACGAATGACGAGATACTGACTAAGGCAGTGACCGTGAAAATGGAAGAGAAAGCTAGGCTTGGACGGATATTTAGGAGCTAAAAAGTCAGTAAAGCTGCTCATTGAGTGGGTGGATAGAAGTGGGGGCACACAGGAGGAGTGTCAGAAATCGGTTTAGGTATTTTGGTGCCTTGCCATACCATTAACTGAGACAGGGAAAGTGGAGCTAGAAAGAGCTTATGTTACCAGGCTCTTCGGACATGGCACACCCAGCACATCCTGGTAGCGGTGTCAAAGGGTAGTTCAAACAGGTCTGTAGCTTAGTGGCCTGGGGCTGGGCTGCTGCGGGGAGGGATTTTAAAGTGATCAGCTCATGCTTGCTCTCCCAGGAAGAGGGCAAGGGTAGATGTCACAGGGCATTCATTTCCTATACAGATTTGGATCTAGGTAGGAGGCAAAGCTTAACTAACCGTCTGGGCAGTTTGTGTCAGTTAGTCATGACTATAGGATATTGTTTTTGTGGAGGCTGGTGGGCTCCCATGAAGGCCTGTTTCATGCGCTCTTCTGGATGCCATCCTCTTTCTCCCCCGGTGGGGCAACTGAGGCAGCTGTGGGGACTCTTCCTTACCAGACTCCCTGCTAACACTGGCCTTTTGACTCTGCTCCTGATTCATGTGTGCATTTATCTACTCGAGGGTGTGGATTGGTAGGAGTCTTCGTTGTCCCAGGAGTTTCATTGGAGCCAGAATTCTCTGATACGAGGATTAGACAGTTGCCTTGATATCATTCATTTAGTGCCCACCATCTTAACTCACGAAGCTAGATAAACCTCTGACGTGCCCCTCTTCTGTCTTCTTTGTTTTTGTCTGGGGAAGGGGAGCCACGTAAATGATTTATAAAAAAAAAAAAATCACTTGTGCTGAAAGTAGCCTTAAGATAGTTGTGATATGGGGCTCCTGGTTGGCTCAGTGGGTTGAGGCCTCTGCCTTTGGCTCAGGTCATGATCTCAGGCTGCTGGGATTGAGCCCCGCATTGGGCTCTCTGCTTGGTGGGGGGCCTGCCTCTCTGCCTACTTATGATTTCTGTCTGTCAAATAAATAAAATCTTTAAAAAAAAAAGATAGTTGTAATACTAGACATAGATGTAAATCTTCCATTTTCACCAAAGTCCATTATGAAACCCCAAGAATAAAAGCAAAATTGCAAAGGGAGGAGGAGGGCCGCTCTGCCTGTTCTCTGCCACCCGTACCGTTATTAGCGCAGTGTCACAATTCTGCTGTTTGCACATTTTTAGAAGGCCGGGTTAACCTAGTCTTACAGTGTTCAGATTTGATGTGCCCTTATGTGTGATCAGTTTCTCCTTCCCTAAGGAAACAGTCAAGTCACAGTCTCGACACTTTCCTGACCTAAAGTCAGAAAGTCAGAAGAATAGTTTCCTGACCTAAAGTGTTACTGTCCTGTGGTTAGTGACTTCTAGCAGGCCAAGGTAAGAAGTCTGAAGCCTGATCACTTGGTCCCCAAAGTGATGGTGACAAAGCCCCTCCCAGCCCCTACCACCCAATGAAGTAGGTTGTAAAGAGAAATTAAAAACATGAAAAAATTGGGGCACCTGGGTGGCTCAGTGGGTTAAGCCTCTGCCTTCGGCTCAGGTCATGATCTCAGGGTCCTGGGATCAAGACCTGAGTCGGGCTCTCTGCTTGGCGAGGAGCCTGCTTCCTCCTCTCTCTCTGCCTACTTGTGATCTCCATCTGTCAGATAAATAAATAAAATCCTTAAAAAATAAAAAATAAAAACATGAAACAATTATTTTTGAAATGCACGTATCGAGAAGTGTTATTTCCATCTCAGTTCTGGTCCACCTCATAGATCTCCTACCCCTTATTATATGCCTCTCAGTAGTTCCTTACACAACTGTCTAGAGTTTCTTTCTGTAAATACAAGCAAATGTGAATATGTGTTCTTATTCCTCCCACAACTCTCTCTCTCTCTTTTTTTTAAAGATTTTATTTATTTATTTGAGAGAGAGGGTGAGCCAGCCCAAGCGGGGGAAAAGGCAGAGGGAGAGGGAGAAGCAGGCTGTCCACCGAGCAAGGAGCCTGATGTGGGACTCGATCCTAGGATTCTGGGATCATGACCCAAGCGGAAGGCAGACACTTAGCCGACGGAGCCACCCAGGCACCCCGTCCCACTACTTTTTCTTTTATACAAAAAGCTGCACATTATATACCCTGTTCTGTAACTTGCTTTTTGTCCTTAGCAGTAAGTTCTGAGGATTGTTTTGTGGTGGTACAGAGAGAGCATCGTCCTTCTTTTCTCAGAGCTGCATAGTATTCCGTTGTGTGGATGAGTGCCTCCTGGCTTACCGAACCAGCCCCTTCGAAGGACACTTGCATTGCTGCCAATTATGAGCAATCCCTCCATGAACAAAGGCAGCTCTGTAGAGAGTTATTCCTCATTCTTAGAATGCTGGTTGGTTTTATTGGTTGATAAATTCCCAATTACTGGGATTCGTGAGTGAGGCATCGATGCCGGGACCGACGTCCCTTCATCACTCGAGAATCGTTAGTACGACTGCCCCATGGCCACACTGCTCCATCTCAGGTTTATTTTAATAATAAAACCTTTGGAAATTTTAATAATGAAACCTACTTAGGGCCCTTTGCTCGAGAAGTCTGAATCACCGATCACCGCAATTACTGCCGTGGCAGCTGTAGAGCAATTTAACAGGATAATAGTGAATAAGATAAATTACACTTCAGATTCTTAATGGATTGATGTGCAGAAGTATGTGAGGGAAGGTGGGGGTGGGGAGGAGGGCCTTTCACATTGCAGCACATGGCTGTGTGAAGTAGGGAACCGGGCCACTGTAGTTACTACTTGGAGTGAGTCATTGCGTGCCAACCTCTGGGCTCTGTGGTGGGTCGAGCGTCCTGTTTATTCTAGACAACAAATTGCGTGAATTCTCTTGTTTGTGTGCCTCCGTGGAGTGGGTGGAAATGCTAGGTGACTTGCTAATTGTCTTATTTTGAGGACTCCCCTTTCTACTAGAGAAATACTATCTTTGGTGTGAACGTAGGGAGACCGACTAGTTTTACAAACAGCTGCTGGCCAGGGAAATAACAGTTCCTGCCAGGTGAGTGGTTAAAAAAAGGCAGACTGTAAAAAAATCACTGTGGGATGGTAAGTGTTCGGCCCTTGTTTACAAAGCTCCCATAGTCTGCCTGTGTGTTGGGCATGGGGGGAGGGGTAGATGAGTTAAGAAGTAAGTACAGTGCTGGCTTTGTATGCCCCTCGATTTGTGTTTAGGGGAGAATAGTAAGGATGTGGGTCACGTGGCGGGGGAGGGGCTCTCAAAGGGGCCAAAGGAAGCAAATCCAGAAGACTTGGCTGCAGTTCCAGCCCTACCGACATTCCTTGGCACCTCATCACATCGCGGGTGCCATGCCATCTGCGGGGTATTGATCTCGTACCTTCGCTCTGAGTACAAAACACTTAACACCCATTATCTTGTTCATCCCCACCAAAGCCCTAGGAACACAGGAGACGAGAGCGGAAAAATGAAGTCTTTTCTTTCTTAATGTTTAATCAGCATTAACACACCTTGAAGTGCTATTGGATTTGGAGTAGTGTTGTGTTAATATTCAAGCAAACTAAGTGGTCTTGAAATACGAAAAGTCTTCTTGGACAAAGGAGCAGGGTTTAAGCTGAGAGGACGGGGCAGGTGAGAGTGCTCTGTGCTCCTGTGAGCTGGAAAATGTCTTGTGCCCAGGGAGGATGACTCAGACAATATGGTCAGAGAATTTTGTGTTCAATTCTTAGTCCTGCCTCTGGTCTAGTTCTATAACACCTGATTTGCAATTATTTTAATCTGTAAAATAAGGAGAATGATCTCTACTGTGCAGAGTCTTAAAAAATGATTCAGTGAGATGGAGAGATACCAAGGAGGGTCCTATAGGTGGTAGCTGGTACTGTTATTAGCAGAGAATCTTCCAGAAGGGCTCATTTATAGATTTGGCGAGGAAGAAGGTGCTTGCTCTTGCAAGAGGAGACTGGTACTTCTGGCAGTAGATCAAGAGGGCTGCCTTGAAGATTTGGAAACATATTGACAGTTTGGAGGAAGGTATTAGTTACCATGGCAACTTGGGAATTCATTTGGTGGGAGAGTTGTAACTGGAGGTTATCTCACTGTAAGAGACTGACGATGGAGGTGAAAAAAAGGCCCGTCTAGCAGGAATGAAATCACATTTTATACCGGCAGGAAATACCAAGAGACATGCTCTAGAGAAAGTTCTGTACATGGGTCAGGCCTTCCTCAGTAGTGGGGGACGTGTCATAGTGGGCCCAAATGCTGCTGCTGGTTAATTGCTTTTATTCATGTGTAGTGGGTAGAAAAAATAAACGTATGAATGGGTTTTCAATGGGTTTTTTTTGCCATCTGAAAAGATGACATCAAACTGTTGCACATTTTCCTACAGTTGGTTACCAGAGCATGTGTACCGAATGCATGGTAATCATTTAGTTTGTTCCTAAGGTAAATGACATAATGAATACTGGTATTTCCTCTTGATTGGGCAATTAAAGTGTATTTTCTTTTTATAAAGGCTCTTTTAGTAATATCACTCAATTAACTGATTTTGAAAAGCTTTTTGGTATGATGTATATAATGTCCATTGTTGGTTTGATGCATTAGTACATCTGCTGTTACCTATTACCTTTTGTTAATTGCAACCTTGCCCAGACATGGAGGAATGAACCAAATGAAAGCCTTTATAACAGCGTGATTCTAGATTTGCTCTTTGATTTTCCATAGGCCTCCAGTGCACATCACATCACTTCCCTCCTTGCCTTTGCAGTTGCTTCTGCCCAGAAGGGCCACATATGGCCACATTTCACTGGCCAAAGCAAGTCATGTGGCCCTTCTGGGCAGCAGGAGCTGCCAGGAGGAGACAACATAGTGTTCTCTTTTCCTGCCTCGGTGATGTGAAAGTTTGTGATTAGGTAGAGCCTCTGTCAACCTGGGTCCTTAAATAGCAATGATGGACATATTCTCTCCTCTTTACTCCTGTTGGGCACATATAATAAGGAAGAAATGAGCTTTTGTTGTGTTAAACCACTGAGATTTGGGGGATGTTTCTTACTGCAGCAGAACCCAGCTCATCCTCACTACTTCAGCAGACATTTATTGAGTATTTACTGCATGCTGGGCATTGTTAGGTTGGGATATAACACTGAATAAGATGAATAAAACCTCTCTCATAGAATGTAAAGATTTTATGAGAGAAGACAGATGATAGTAAATAAACAAATGAATAAAGATGATTACAAATTGAGGTAAGTACTCTGAAAGGAAAGAACTAAGTTCATGTGATAAGCAAATATCCAAAGAGCAAAGAGGTCATGAGAAGAAAATGACAATCTCCTAGGATCCTTGTCAACGTTCTTTAATAGTTCCTGATATGTTTTAAGACTCTGGGTGCTTCTAGAGTAGTTTCTTTTGCCTTGGAAATAAGAGAGCACCAAAGGTAAGAGAGAAATGTGTTGTATTACTGGCGGCCTTGTGACAAAATTGAGTAGCTGGTACATTTCAAAATAAAATGACAGCCGAGAATGAGATCAGTTTGCTTTTTTATCTTTGAAAAGTCATTAGCATCCCACTGGGTTTACTGGAGATGAAATCTGAGTTTTGTTTATGTGTTGTGTGAAGTCTCTCCTGGAGAGCGCCCATTTCCAGCTGCCAGCCTGTCCTGACATCTGCTTGCTTGGTGGATACTGGTCCAGTTTAGTGGTGTTAACTGGCTCTTCAACTAAGGGGAAGTAGAACCGAAATAGATACAAATCCTTTTGCCTTATCTAAGATGATTTTGGAAGCAAAGAGAATGATGAAACATTTCCTTAAATTTTGCATAAATATCCCCAGGGAAAGTCTGAGGACTGACTATACATTTTCTGAAAAAAGCTTAGGGATAGAGCTCAGGTCTGGTTGTTGAGAGACATTGATTCCATTGCCTGCTGGCAGTGATTTGCTTCGTGGGACCGTGAGATGGTAAGAGGTCTCTTGGTATGAGAGTGGGCAATACCTATTCTGGGAAGAAGTGAGAAAAGTGGTGCTTGGAGTTGTAATGGGGAAAGGGAGTTTTATCTGCTTTTCTTTTCTCTCTTTTCTTTGGGGCAAACCAGAGGATTGAGATTGGGAGGTCAGGAGAGGAGGTATGTTTAAATGAGAGTTAAAAGGAGAACCAACTCATTCAAAGACTGGGTATTAGGAGAGAGTGTGGACTGCTGAATTCTGTGTGCAAATTCAGAAGAATGCTTTTGTGACCACACTGAAAAGGACAATGGAGGCTCCTGCATGCTGAAGTTTGCTCTTCATCAGTCAAATGAGTCTTTTGATCACCATCCTCAGAGGTAGATTAAGAATCTGTAAGTTGGAGCCTAGACTTTTTTTTCCCCTCCCCTTTCTTGAATGTTTTAGTCATCTCATGTTGGCAAATGCTCTAAAAATCCCATCTGGGTGAAACTTCAGGGAAGTAGGAAAATGGATAAAATTAAGAACTACCCAGCATCGAAGATATATATGTCCTTGTAAATACATGGCTATGTTGATATAGTGTAAATATTCGTGCCAGGACACATGCCAATAATTTAATGATGTGTATAGCAACGTTCCTTGTTAGCCCCATTCAGAAACCCAAAAATGAGTGCAATACTGAAAGTATTGAAGCTGAAGGCCAAAAACAACGATCATGTTACCTAGGGTCTCATGAATAATTCAGCTGACTTTAATGCTTTTTCCATGGTGAAAATACAGCTGAAATATTTGGCTTAATGCAGGCAAATTTTAACCTCTTTGGGGGAGGGGAGATAGTTGGTTATGAGGAATGTGAGGAAGGGTAGAGAAAAATAAGGAATCTTTTCATATTTCTTTTAACCAAATATATGGAATCTCTCAACATTCCATGTCTAAAGAAATAAATATATAAAAATTCAAGTTGGGAGTTTAAAGGTGTTTCCTTTGAAAGCTCATTAATAGTGAAAGATTTTGTTTAGGCTTAAGAAACACTCAGAAAATTACTCCTAAAGTCATAGAAGGGTGGTCATAGAAGGGTACCGAGAGAGAAGGAGTGCCTGATATACTTGGTGATATGCAAGCCAAGAGTGTTGGTCTGTTTCAGGAAAATAATAATAATAAAATAATAATAAAGTAATAGTCCTTGGACATGAACAAAAAGAACTTACAGATGTTCTTGAAGGTGTGTGCAAATTGGATTACTATAAATTGAATCATAATTTAATGAATCTTTTTAGGAAGACATTATAACAAGGTATGCCAGAAGATTAGAATTATTTTTTGTAAAGTTGAACATGTTTTCTTCTCTTCAACTTTAAATCTCCAGAATTTTTCTCCAGACTTTTAAATCTAGGTTTTAACTTAAATTGAGACTTTTGCTATCCTGAGGATAAAAGCGCTGGACATTCTGTATCTTCAGATGCTAGTTCTTATCTCTTAAACAAATACATGAATTGTCCTATTTTTTTTCCACTTTTATCCTAAAAATAATGAGAAGACAAGTGAATTAATAGACTCTTAAGAGTGTTCTGGATAAAGGAGCTTAGAGGTCATCTAGTGCAAGTCACTCACTTGACAGAAACTGAGGCTTAGAGAGGTTATGTGACTTGTCCAGAGTCTCCTATTACCATAGGGAAGGTGACTTCTTATGAATAGGGCAAAATAATTCAAAGGAAAAAATACCTAATTTACTAAAAACTATATGGGAAAGGAAATAGACCTGGTTGACATGGTCCATTTCTTTCATCCTTCATTTTTATTGCTTGGCTATGATGTGATGCCTGGAATTTCAGTTGCCATTTTGTGATATAATATGCTATGCTAATTCACTAAAGAGGAACAGATGGTGCCCTGAATTCCTGATGACAACATCAAGGTGCTTAACCAGCTTTGCACTTCCTGCCTCCAGGCTTCTCTTTGAATTTCTTCTTTGAATATCATGGGCAAGGTAATTCCACAGAGAAAACCAACAAATAGGACATAGCTTTTAAAAATCTGTTTGAAGTCATTGGCGAGCTAACAAAGCAATAAGACATGATGGGGCCAAGATTCTAGAGAACAAGGAAATGTAGAGTTGCATGGGGGCAACTTTCCCCCCTAGGGCATCTGTTGATTCTAGAAGAGGCAGCTGAGAGGCTAGAAACCTAGTAGAACTTTCAAACACTCATGGGCTGAGGGGTAAAAAATTGTATTCAAAACCTGCTAAAAAGAGTGGGCTACAGTAAATATCCTGAGCTTTGGATTGATAACTCTGCAGGGCTGAACTTTAGGATTAAGCATAACTGGAAATTGTCTAGTCTTCCCAAGCACTGAGGCTCGGCTTCATCTTTTCTCATTCCTTGATCGGATCAAGGATTTTGAGTGGATGATCAGTTTCCTTGAATCCTGTTTGGAGAAAAATAATGTCATCCTGCATCTTATCTTATTATATAACCTTTTCATATTAAATGCTCAGGATACAATGAAAAATAACCAGACATATGAGATGATATGATGACATGATTTGAAACCAAGAGAAAAAACAAGCAATAGAAACAGATCCACAGAGGATCTAGGTAATGGAGCTGTCAGACATGGACTAAAAAATAGCTTTGGAAAATAGGATTCAGAGTAAGAAAAAACCAAGATTGGTAATTCTGGCAGAGATCTGAAAACTAAAAAACTGATATGACAATTAGAAAAAATAAAAAAATATGAGAAATGAAAATAATAAGGTATTGACTGTGTGTCACTCAGTTGAAAATAAAAAGAATTAGTAAGCTAATGATAGTAGAAGGAAGAACAGATACCAAAATTTTTAAAAAATATGAAAAAGATACTAGAGATATAAGATATCGCCAATAGAAATGATCTAACACACTTAGTAATTGGGAGGCCTAGAACAAGAGGACAGAGAGACCAGGATAGAAACAATATTTAAACACATAATGCTGTATTGTTTTCCCAGACTACAAAGTATTTCAAACTACAGATTCAAGAAGTATTTTGAATTGTGCAGAATAAATCAAGAAAACCACACCATAGGCAATCATAGTAAAACTGACTAAGAAACAAAGACAAAAAGAAAATCTTAAGAGCAACCAAAAGGAAAACAAATATCTATTATTATCCTCAATGGAGAATCGATAAGACTGACAGCCGAATTTTCGATAGGGGTGGGTGGGGGGAAGGAAGCCATACAAAAGCGAATTGATGTCTTCAAAGTGTTCATAGACTATTTTAAGATAGATTTAAGACAAGAGCACAGGTAGGGATAAGAGGAGAAAAGTAATGTATATAAATTGACTATGTTCTGACAAATAGAAATAAAAATGAGAGTAGAAGAGGGGGAGGACACATAAAAAAGAGAGAATAGAGTCAGACTGCCACAGAATTAATGCACAGGTGTCAAAAGAGTCCTTGAAAGCTGACAAGCCAAATAGTGGGAGACTAAGTAAAGAAAAAAGGGAGCTATGGATATTATAAAAGTATTAGTGTAAAGATAACCCCTAGAACAAAGTATATACTCTCCCAAATGGGGGGGAGGGAAGCAAAAAGAAGGACTATAGAATGAATAAAGCATAAAGAAACAGCAAAAATAACATAAAATGTTGGGGTTGAGACTGAATGTATCAGTCAGATATAAGTATAAATGAGCCCAAATTCACCTAAATAAAAGAAAAATATTTTCAGGTGGTTTTCAGGCAGAACACACCTCTACGGCATACAAGAGACATACCTAAAACAAAAGGATTCAGAACAGGTGAAGTTATCAGTAGACTGAAAAACATATACAAGGATGTTCTTAGTTACCAGAATGCCCATCAGAGGCAGGGAAGATAACAGAGATTGTGGGTTAGTCGCACAGTGGAATGCTACGTCTGTACTCTAAGAATATATGAAGTGTAAGTACATACAACAACATGGGTGAACCTCATGATCATAATTAATGAGCAAAAGAAACATGAAACGAGTACAGCGTATATGATATCACTGAAGAAGTTTTCTACTTTATTTATATGTGTTTCATCTTTATTGAGATATCATTGACATATAAAGTTGTGCAATATTTGAAGTGTACACCATGGTGATTTGATATTTATTGTTAAGTAACCATCTGGTTACTTAACACATTTATCACCTCACATAATTTTTCTTTTTGGGGGGAGAGGGTGAGCACATTTAAGTTCTATTTTCTTAGTGAATTATAATTATACAATACAGTTTTATGTGTGATTATTATGACCATAGATTCCTTCTGCCTGTTTTTAAAATTTCACTTAGATTCCATCTATATGAAGTTCATAAACAGGCAGGCAGAAGGCATCTGTGGCAATAGTCATCAAGATTGGAGTAGGGTGATGAGAAAGGGGCCACAAAGGGGCTTCTAGAGCCAACAGAGCACCCTTTCTTGATCTCGGTGCTGGTTGCATGATTTTGTTTACTTTGCTGAAAAAATTTTAAGCTGGATACTGAAGAGTTATGTCTTTTCTTATATGTATGTTACATTTTAATAACAGGCTTACATTTAAAAATATGAACTGTTTACAAGCAGAAAACAAAGCAATGGGTAAAGTCCCATGGAATATTGTACTTGGAGTCATTGGAGAGAGTGATTTTTAATTCCAACTTATATGAATACTGTCTCTAGGCTCTTGAAGGCCGTTTCCTTTTTCTTACGATACCTCAGGGTTGCTCCCTGAATTTGCTCTTGCCACCTTCATATTAAAAATAGAGCTGAGAAAAATAGGATAGAGAAATCAGAAGTCGATCTAAATCCATGCAGGAATTTAGTGTCGAGCAAGGGCGTGTTATTTCAAATTGATGGGATAGGAGAAAAGAACAGATTTTTTAATAACTAGTTTTGAGACAACTGGGTAGCCATTTAGAAAAATTTAAATTGGATCCTTATCTCCCTCTTTAAATGAAAGTAAACTTTAGGCGGATTGAAATATACATGTAGTAAAACCATAAAAATAGAAAAAACACGGGAGAATATATTTTATAAGACCAGTGCTCTAACTCCTGAGCTATGGAGCTGCCCCTTGTGAGAATTTTTTTTTGTTTTTGTTTTTCTTAAAGATTTTATTTATTTATTTGACAGACAGAGATCACAAGTAGGCAGAGAGGCAGGCAGAGAGAGAGGAGGAAGCAGGCTCCCCGCTGAACAGAGAACCCGATGTGGGGCTTGATCCCAGGACCCTGAGATCATGACCTGAGCCGAAGGCGGAGGCATCAACCCACTGATCCACCCAGGCGCCCCTGTGAGAATGTTTTTTAAAACCATGGCGTATAATCTAAACAGGACAGAAAATTTAGAAGCTGTATGAGTAAAGATCGATAAATTTTGTAAGTTCTTAATGATTAAAAATACAGTGAAAAGATGAAGTGGGAAATATATTTGTAGCGTATGGCAGAGTGCTCATTTCTTTTATGGATAAAGTGCTCACACAGTCAACAAAAAGTAAAAAAAAAAAAAAAAAAAGACCAATAATCCAAAAGAAACTATGAGCGAAGAGGGTAAACTGTAGCTTCAAAGAAACAAACAAAACACCACAGCCTTATTGCAACATACAAGCATACCAGTGTAGGAGAAGATGCCTGGGTCTCACTCATCGGAGAAAAATACAAATTTATTTACAACTATAGTACTTAATCATTTTGTACATATTAGATAAAAATATCTGCTAGTGCAGTGTGTTCTCGGGGTACAGGGCAGCGGCAGCAGTAATCTTACTCATCATTGGTTGGGTAACATCTGAAAGAATTTGAAATGTGTATCCCCTTCGGACCTAGCAGTTCCCTTCTAAGGCTTTATTCTCTGCATATACTCATGTGTGCCTTCAAAACAGCGATGCCTATGACAGCAAAAAATTGGGAACAGTGGCAGGGACCGTCCAAAGGGGACTAGTTGTATAAATGCGAGCACAGCCGTCCAGTGGAGTGCTGTGCAGCCTGTGGAAAGAAGGAGCAGACTGGTGTGTACAAATATGAAAATTTGTCCAGGATACGCTGTGAGATGGAAAGAAACTTGGTGGAGAGCCGCATTTTAAAGAGGCGAGACGATGCCTGTACACAGATGCTTGTTTGTACACCGAAAATTTCTGGAAAGATATGTAAGGAAATAATACCAGCATTTGCTCAGAGGTATAGAACTTTGAGGCAGGGTGTGGGATAGGAGAGGAACCTACTTCTCCTTGTTTACTCTTCAAAAGTGGCCTGTCCCTGTCCCTCTCTCTGCCCCGTGCACATTATACCCACTTAGGAAAACATAACACAAGGCCACTTCTGTCCATGGTGATTCTTAGCAGAGATGCTGTTGTCCTTTGGGGTTCTACTCTATTCCCGTCCCTTCGAACTAAATGCCAGTAGCACTTCCCTCATCATTGTGCAACCCTACAAGGCCCCTGTGGGTTCCTGAGCATCCCAGGCGATGGGGTGGGGTGCGGTGCTGTTTGAGTTGAGAATCTTAACTTCTTTTCAGGGTTTCTTGGGTCCCGTGTTCTGTTGGCCTACCAAGGCCTCCACGTGGGCAGCTGTGGACCTTTACCTGGAGAAGAACCTCAGGAAATGTCCTTTCTGGAACTCAGGGTTTTCAGCCAGTAGCAGTGGACTGGTTAGGGAACCACGACTGGGCCATGACTGGTTAGGGACCTGTAACTACGCAGAATTACACCTTTAAGGGGTGGGGGAAGGGTAGCGCTCAGGCTTTGGTAATAATGGGCAGGAGTTTAGGAAGCAGGATTTTGGTTTCCTTCTCTTAAAAGGTATGGAGGATTGGTTGTATCCTGATAGGATTGGTTCATTTTTTCTGTGGTGTGCTTGGTAGCTTTCCTATAACAACAACAAAATCCTCCCACACTATTCTGTGCCAACAGTTTGCTGAGCTGGAAAGGACAGAGGTTTCAGTTGGGAAACTGGCATGTGTCTCGCTCTTCACTGTGGTGTATGCTTCCTCTAAGCCCAGGCCCATGTAACCTTGAATTAACATGATGTTTCTCGTGAGACTCATGGTGAAGAACCTGTCCGACTCTGGCCTTGCCGGAGTCCACAGGAAGAGCAAAGATGGAGGGTGGGCGGCAGCCTCCCTGGACAAGCGGGAATGGTGCCCCTGCCTTGGTCCTCTTCACAGTGGCCAAGGGATGGTTCTGGCCCAGGAGGCAAGCTTTTGAGACACCAGAGAAACCCTAAACCTTTGGGGTTCTGTTGTCTGTCAGGGTCTTACAGCCCTGACATGTCTAGGGGTAAAACCATGTCTTCTCAGAACATACCCAGAAATAGTGATTCTTTATTTTGAGGACTTTCTTGGGCAGTGCATTGATTAGGTAGGTGCCTTCGTTAGAATATTTTTTCTCTCTAAGTGGCCCACTAAATCATAGGAAATCCCCACCTTTTCCCAGCCCCCCAGATTTTCTCCTGTTTTAAAAAACTGGATTTTCGGGGCACCTGGGTGGCTCAGTGGGTTAAAGCCTCTGCCTTCGGCTCAGGTCATGATCCCAGGGTCCTGGGATCGAGCCCCGCATCGGGCTCTCTGCTCAGCAGGGAGCCTGCTCCCCACCCCCACTCTCTCTGCCTGCCTCTCTACCTAATTGTGATCTCTCTCTGTCAAATAAATAAATAAAATCTTAAAACAAACAAACAAACAAAAAAAAAAACTGGATTTTCTCTCATTCTTTCTCTTCCAGCTTCCCATCCTCTGCCTCCCCTCTCACCACCGGCACCCATCACCCCTGCTCCAAGGGTGGGGCGCTGCCAGACCCCTGCCTCAGAGCATTGTGGGCATCGTGCTTATACTGATCGTTAAAAACATTTTAAGTCACATGTATTGCTTTTTTTCCTAATTGGAAAAGCAACATGTTTATCCTAGACAATTTGGAAAATACAGGAAAGTAAAATGAAGAAAATAATGAGCAAGGAAGTCAATACCCTTTTTCTTTTAAAGCATCATTTTCTCTCCCTTTTTGCAGTCCAGACTCCTTCACTTCTCATTTTACATCTTTGAGCATTTGGGAATTGGTGCAGATAGTTGGAGGTCCCTGGAACTCTGTGTTGTAATTGTACCGGGCTGTCACAGGCGGCCCCTGGCTGTCTCTGAAGCTTTGCAGAATGCAAGAGGGCATTGCACTCCGGAGGACATTCGGTTCCTCACCTTCCAAGGAGAGTGGCTTCTGGGAGGGAGGAATGAGCAGAAGTAGAGGGTGCGCTAGACCGTGCCGCAGTTTTCCTTCCTAATACCTGGTCAGCTTTTGCTCTTGGGCAGGGGAAGAGGGTGTCTGGGGATTTGTGTTCTACTAGAATTCAAAACTCTGTCACCCGGGCTCTTCCTCTGTGTCCTTTCCTTTTTAGGGCGGGACCTCTTTGTTGTGAAATACTGATTATTCATGCTGTTGAGTTTTTCAGAGAAGAATTGGGATCCAGGATGGGAACCCTTCTGCTAGAGGGCTCTGGACTGTTGTGCTTGGCTCATTCCCGGCAGTGACTGGGAGGACTAATTGGCAGAGATGTCTGATGTCCCTTCAGTTTCAGACTGCCCCGGGCCCCGGACCCCTCTTGAGGACGGCAGTGTGAACGGTGGAAAGAGATTGCCTCTCACTTAGAGTTGAGGCTTCTGGGAGAACTTCTCTCCCTTCTGTGGGTAGTCATTATGTTGCGAGGTGGCAATTTACAAGCATTCCCAGCTGATGCCATTGCTATGGTGTCAATTATGGTTTCTACAGTTAGGTGTTGGCCTGAGGAGTGTAGGACATCGGGCTGGCAGCCTTGCAGAGTTCCTTTGCTTTATTGCTTTATTGCTTTGCTAATAAAAGTGCTTTATTTTTTCTTGCTCTTTCCCCCAGCCGATTCTGATACTTTAGCATCCTTTCCTATACCAAATCAGGAGGTTATTTTTACTCCTTATTCTCTCTCTGAAAATTCTGTAACTTTCAGAACAGGGGAAAAGGGAAGCAAACAGGCTTATTAGTAACTATGGTGGTTTGAAAAAAAAAACATTGCAGATTCTGATTTTTCAGAGACGAATGTGATGTCAAGATTATCAGAAGTATACATTCCTGAGCATGCTGGCGGCCATCTGAGTTCTCTCTCCACTTCTGTCTGTTCTTTAACTTTCTTCTTGGTCTCTTCTGGGATGGGGGTGGCAGATGAATCCAGAGAAGCTGTTAAGAGAGTGGCCTTTAGTTGGGCAGAGCTTCTTTATTATGTATCTCTAATTGAGAGCATTGACTACATTTTCCCAAAAGTCCTCTCTTGGCATGTGGCTAGGAGCCCACTGTGGTTTTGATTGATCAGGGCTCTGACCAATCACTTCTTGTCTTTCCCCACAGGGCAGAGTAGTGCTTTTGAGCAGTGCTCAATAAAGAGTTATTGGATTGAGGTGGTTAGAATTAAATCTGACTTGTATGTAATTTTATATTCAAATGAATCTGTTCCCAGTCCAAGTTACTTTTATAGATTGCTGCTCTGAAGATTGTCATTTCCTGAATTATCCTTTCTTGGTTCCTTTTCACCCATTTGCTTCCACTGTTCCAAATTTAGGTATCTTGGAAGTGAGATTAGGTGGGTGTGGAAGGAACTTTGTGGAATTAAAACGTTCAGTCAGAGGGAAATAGGGGAAATGGCTCAAACCATCAGAATCTTTTGTTTGGGTTTTAAGGTCAGAAAGTGGGAACCGTGATGGAGCAGAGGTGACCAGAATACCTTGCTTTGCTTTAAACCCCAGTTTGCCTTAGAGCGTCCATCCTGCCCATCAGTGACTGCAGGCCTTCCAGAGTCCTTGGGTTTAACCCCCACAGGCAACAGCAGCTCCTGTGGAATGGGTGGGGTGGGGAGTACTCTTCCCTTCCATGGAGCCTTCCAGAGCCTTCTAGGCCTACCCTAGCCCCTTTTTCCTCCCCTTCAGCTCTTGGCCCTTGGCTTCCCACGTCCAGTCCCCACACACCTGCCCCACGAAAGTGAGATAAAAAAGCCCTTAGCTGGGAGAGGGGTTGGGAGAGGGTGGTGGGGTTACATTATATGTTTAAATAAAGAAAGCTTAAAAAAAAAAAAAAGCCCTTAGCTGTTTGTCTGCCCTGCTTTTAGTCCTCTTCCCAAGGCAGCAGGAAATACAATCCCAGGCCCTTTCAGCCCCTTCTATGTGGGTTGTTAGACTCAGCGTTTAACTTCTCCTTCTTCATGAAAATTCACATTAGCTATTCAGAGACTTAATCTCCTGATGATTTGTGTACACTGGTAAAGAGGAAAAGCCATCATCCCTGCCTGGTACACTCAGATGTTCCCTTTGGTATACTGATGGCAGGATTTCGGAAGCGAAGCCCATTTAATTTAATTTTGCAGATGGCAAGAGCTCCTGCAGGAAGCTTGGTCACAATATGCCCCCTCCCAGGAGAGGAGCTCCGGCAAATTCAGGTTGCCCGAGGGCCTTGGCTATCTGGAATATAACCCTCTGACTGCTTTTCACCTCCCCTCCTTTATAAAAATCTGTTCTTGGGGAGAGGGGAGGGGGAGGAGAGAAAATTGTCCGGGTTGAAAAGCCCGTGACTGCTGTGGGATTGCCATTTGTAGCGATGCTGTTCTGGACATACGGATTATGACCAGCTACGGATGAACCCGTTCCCCCTTTAATTGTTTTATGGCCTCGTCTTTCTGAAATTGCCCCCTCGTGGCCTGAAATCCTTCCTGGGGTTTTCCTTGGTCTGGGGACTGTGCTTGCCATTGAGAAATAAATCTCCCCCTTTCCTTGGCACTAGGTCCTCATTGACACGGAAGAGAGGACCAATGGGGAATGTTCTTTTAACTCTTACTTTTATTTTTAGGGGATGTCTTCCCACAGAGAAGCAGGCTCAGGCTCCTGAGTTGGTACGGCAAGCAGCGGATGTTTGCTGCCCAGTCATCTTAAGGTGTCAGGAGTGGAAGTTCCAAGCTGTTGGCTTTTAGGCCAGCCCCCAAAATGTGTTCGTATGTCACCTTTGGGGCCAACAGAAACACCCAGGATCTTGGTGGTTTTCACAGTCTGGCCGTTGGATAAGTTTGATTTCAAACCTTGCCCAAGTGAGAAGGTGTTTCTCTTCACGTTTCAGAGCCATGAGGCTCTGTGAAGAAGTCTGTGTTGGAGAACTACAAACCTATTTCTTCACAGATCATTCTAGATGTAGCTATACGCATTCAGAGACTTGAACAAAAATATCTTCCTAAAACTTCTGTTTGTTCCTCCGTAGGAGAAGGTAAACATAAATAGCTCATGGGTAAGTTGTGAGCTGTCAAAAGTTCTTGATTTCTTGGAAACTTCTTTCCTTTCTTTGCTCTTTTCTCTTCATTTGTCGTGGCTGCCGTACTCACCTGCAGAAAACTACGTGTGAACAGAGGAGGGTCTGATAGTATTAATTTCTACTTTTGGCCTAACCAGTATGGCCGAGGGTAACTGAACATTTGTACTTCGGTCATTGATCTCCATCTGTGACCAGGAGCCCTGTTCTCGTTTTAGCCATCACCATGCAGTCGATGGGAGAGTAGTAATCTGCGCTATAGATTTATTCGTTTCTTTATTCCCTCGTGCATCTGTCCATTCAACAGGTAGTTATTGATCATCTATCATACCAAACTACTGAGATGCATTATTTTATAAAACCAAGATCTCTGAGAGTTGACGTTTCCGCAGGGGAAGTGGGAGATAAACAACACACATGATGAATATGTAAATTACTTAGTATTTAGAAGGTAATGCTATGGCCCATAGTCAGCAAAACTTAAACACCATCTTAGGGTATCCAGAAGTTGTGTTTGCTTCATATGTGACTGATGAGGATAAAATGAGCAGCGACTTCTCCAGAAGTTTCTATCTCCATGAGATAAACGTAGAAGTTCAAACGACAGTTTTTCACTAGAAAAACAACCCAGATTAGGTTCCTTACTCCTTTGTGAAGGTAGAATGTGCCAGAATATTACGCCCTTCAGGTCAACAGGAACTAAGCTTGTTGTTTCTCTCTGCACAAAGAATTGTGCAATTTCCAGTGGGAACTCCCCTCTGGAGGTGGAGAGGGAAAAGGAAGGAAGAGCGGAGAAAGGAGGCAGTTAGGCAGGAATCTTCATTGTGAGTCAGGTTGACCCAGGATCTGCACATAGTTAACTTGAAGGCTTTGTTGGAATCTGCCAGAGATTCATTGTTGAAGACAGAGAAAACACAACTCATTTCCATTTATTTCAATTCAACATTTATGCCAGCTCTGTGCTAGGTGCTGGGATTTAACAATGAATAAGACATGGTCTTGGACTTGTGGCGCTCCTAGCCTGGCAGGGAAGACAGATGTAAATTGCTAATTACTGTACATTGTGCTGAGTGTCATAATAGTGAGTGTGTATAAAATGCTCCGGGATAGAGTTTATAAATTAGAGGAACTATGCTTTCAGGCTTTCTTTCTGAGAAATGTGCCATTTAATAATAAAGAACTGAAATAGGGGTTTCTTATCAGAAAGTTGGAGAGGAAAGGAAAATGAAATTTCTGAATCACGTTCGTCTAGTCAGGCTACTGTCTTATTTTGTGTCTTTTACTCTGAACATATTTTGATGTTTTTAAAAAATTATTTTATTATCTTTTTTTTTTTTTTTAAAGATTTTATTTATTTATTTGTCAGAGAGAGAGAGAGCAGGAGCGAGCACAGGCAGACAGAGTGGCAGGCAGAGGCAGAGGGAGAAGCAGGCTCCCTGCTGAGCAAGGAGCCTGATGTGGGACTCGATCCCAGGACGCTGGGATCATGACCTGAGCCGAAGGCAGCTGCTTATCTAACTGAGCCACCCAGGCGTCCCTTTATTATCTTTTTAAAAGATTTTATTTATTTATTTAATAGACAGAGATCACAAGTAGGCAGAGAGGAAGGCAGAGAGAGAGAGAGAGAGAGAGAGAGAGAGAGAGGAGGAAGCAGGCTCCCTGCTGAGCCGAGAGCCCCATGCGGGGCTCGATCCCAGTACCCTGAGATCATGATCTGAGCTGAAGGCAGAGGCTTAACCCACTGAATCACCTAGACGCCCTAAAAAATTATTTTATAATACATTTAGGTGTAATCCCTGCCTGGAAAGTCTGGAGACACATAAAATAATTAAAACAATTTTCTACAATGTCCTTAAAAAACACTGACAAACAAATAGGAACTTGAGTTCTTCCTCTGATAGAACCCACAGAGCTTTGTTTTTCCTTTCTCATTGATGTTTAAAATCAGTAGTAACTTTTCGGGACATGTAATGTCATGACTAATTCTACAGGAGAAATAGGAAGTCACAGAGTGTGTTCAAGGTCCAGAACACAGGTCTCCCAAATCCAGGCTAATTTACTTCTGTCAACTGCGTGTGGCCCATGATTGCAGAACCAGATTGAAACAAGAGCTGAGTTTTAAGGTTATTTATTTAATTTTTATTTTATGAAGTTCAGTGGTGTTTGTTTTTATTTATTTATTTTTAAAGATTTATTTATTTTAGGGAGGGGAGTTTTTGGGAGAATCCCAAGCAGACTCTGTGCCCAGCTCTGAGCCCAACCTGGGGCTCGATCTTACGACCCTGAGATCACAACCTGAGCCGAAACCACGCGTTTCTAACCGACTGGGCCACCCAGGCACCCCTGTTTTCGTTTTTGTTTTTATTTTTTAATTGTCAACTGACTTCCCTGTGAATTTTATTCCTGCTGACAAATTCGGAATACACCCATCTATTGGATCTGAACAGCAGAGTATTTTTTTTCAGAGGTGTGAAAGGATCGGGCAGCCTCATAGCTGTAGACATACTGTATATTATGAAGCATTTTCTTCTTGTTTCTTTCTGGGACTGAGTAAAAGCAGCTGGTAAAATCCTTTCCCCTTACATCGCTGGAGACATGGCCTTCAAGTGGTGTGAGGTGGGTGGGCAGAAGATGAAGACAGCACAGTTTTTGGATGAGGAAAGTGAAACCCAGAGACCCAAATCTTCTGACTCACGCAGATATCCTGCTGCTGTCTCTAAATGTCTAAAGGATGGCGCTGATCTCCCCGCAAGATCCGAGCTGGTTTTGTTTTTGTTGTTGTTGTTTCGTTTTGTGTTGTTGTGATGGTGTTTGGGAGCATTGGACTTTCTGTGTCTTGGGAGGTCTTTGCATTTTACTTTATTTGGAAAATTCAGTTTGAGGCAATCATTATAAGAAGAGTTTTGAAAACCTTGAACTCTCTGAAAATAAAAAGTCTCCCATTTCCCCTCTGCTTTGGCTCTCTGTTGGAGAAGAGCACTTATGTCATTAAAAACACTGTAGTTTGCTTATCTAATTTCTGCTCTGTGTTCATATTAATGGATTCCCACTGCTCTTTGCAAAAAATGCCCTTCTCCTTCAGACTATTTGCAGTACTCTCCAGGCTTCACCCCTGCCTCTCCTTTTAATCAGTCTTGTCTTTTTTCATTCTCCCACTTAAACACTGTGTTCCAGCTACTTTGAATTTCTTAGATTATTTCAATTCCTTGCATGTATGTGGCTTCTTTTCTCTTGCCTCAGGGCCTTTGGACTCACTGTTCCCTTTGGGCTGGAACACTTTTCCTGCCCTCTTCCTCTGGCTCACTGCAGTCCTCCAGGTCTTCTGGGAACCCATCATTAAGCCCTAGACTGTCCATTCCCACAGTGTCTGCTTTTCCTGTGTTAATGGGCTCCTCACACTGCAGTTACTTTTTATAGTCTGTCTTTTCTGATAGACTAGCTTCCTTGGGAAGGCAGGCCTAGCGTCAAGAGAAAGGAGACTAGTTAAAATTACTGGAGTCTGATTAAAAAGACTTTTATATTAGACTGGCATTTCACAACATTTTAAAATTATGAAGTCCTTTCAGAGTAATATGATTTCGTGAACCCCCTCAGGAGTTTGAAAAATAATGGTGTCATTTTTATAAACTATGATAAAGAGGTGAATTTAGGTAAAACATTTTCTTTTATATCAACATTATTAAAATTATATTGCACAGTTTATTTTAATAGAGACTTAAATTTTTAATAGCCTCCATTGTATAGAAGGTAATTTTTTTCTTTCCTCATTGAACAAGTGATGTGCACTGTTTAATTTTTTAGAATAAATAATGTAACAAAGAGTGTGATTTGTCAAAAATAAATTTAAAAATAAAATATTGTGCTTAGTTTGGAACCAAATATGCATGAAAGGATAGTTGGAAATTTAATGACCTGTGAATACATTTTTTTTTTTTTAAATAAGAGAACCCCCCTTTTTTTTTTTTTGACCTAATGGTTAGAACTTTTGTATTTTGCACTCTATTAAAAAATGGCTTCTTGGGGTGCCTGGGTGGCTCAGTGGGTTAAAGCCTCTGCCTTCAGCTCAGGTCATGATCCCTGGGGCCCTGGGATGGAGCTCTCTGCTTGGTAGGGAGCCTGCTTCCTCCTCTCTCTCTGCCTGCTTCTCTGTCTGTCAAATAAATAAATAAAATCTTTTAAAAAAATGGCTTCTTTAATATAATTTTTGAATTTTGTTTCTAAATGGTGAGATACCACAGATGGTTCCAACTGCATATCTGCAAGGCAGTAACACATTATAGGTAAGGAATGCCTTTCTTCCAGCAACTGAAAAGCCAGTAAACTGTAGCATGCTCAAAAGCATCTTGGCCTGAATGGAGGTTGTTAGGGGTTCGGGGGAGGGGAGAATGGGGAGTTGGTGTTTAATGGGGACAGAGTTTCAGCTGGGGAAGAGGAACACATTCTGGAGATGGATGGTGGTGACAGTTGCACAGCAGATGTGAATATATTTAATGCCACGGAACTGAACGCTTAAAAATAGTTAAAACAGTAACATTTATATTGTGTATATTTTACCCCAATAAAAAACCACCTTGGCCTAGTTAGTGATGTTTGACTCATCACTCCCAACCGTTGTGTGCACTCACGTGATATACAGAGGCTCTAAACTGTCCAATTTTAAAAGGAAGATTGGGAAAACATTCCTGTTACTGATTTTTTATTTTTGTTTATTTATTTTTTATTATTTTTTTTAAGATTTTATTTATTTATTTGATAGACAGAGATCACGCAAGCAGGCAGAGAGGCAGACAGAGAGGGGAGGGGAGAAGCAGGCTCCCTGCTGAGCAGAGAGCCCGATGTGGGACTCGATCCCAGGACGCTGGGATCACGACCCGAGCCGAAGGCAGCGGCTTAACCCACTGAGCCACCCAGGCGTCCCCTGTTACTGATTTTTTAAAAAGACAATGGAGCAGCAGCCATTGGCTGTGTGAAGGCTTTGGAAGACATGTGTCCACTGCTGGGAATTCACAATCTACTGCTTGGTTCACAGCCTTAGCAAATGTAGGTGAAGTATCAGGAGACCAGGCTTTGAGCTCTACCCAGGGACAGATGACCTCTACAGTAAGCCCCGTGATGCTAGGTTACTAGACCCCATTTCCAGAGAGGATGGGCTATTGCTGCTTCCTTCCTAATCATGAAAAGAGTGGAAGATACAGGTAAGAGGGGACGGGAATATAAAGGAGAGACACTGAAACCATGGCCTAGTTTTGTGTGCCACTCATACCTCATATTTGCCATTGGCCTTCACTCCTCAGTGACTGGGGATGGTTCTCTGCTCCCTTCCTTTCCCTGGGCCTCTTGGAGGGGGTAGGAAGCAGATCCTGCCACTTGCTGACTGACACTGGTGGGTGTTGCTGTGGGTTGGTTGAAGGGACAGGGACATGAACGTTTCCTGGTGGTTATGTGTGTCACTAGGGCTCACAGGGGCCTTCTGTAATCTTCTCACGGGCCTGTGTGATCTCTGTAATTCTGTAACCCTGGTTGTTGATGTTTAGAAAGCGTGAGCTTGTTGGAAAGTGATAGTCTTATTTTCTATGTAAGTATTACCAAAGGCCATCACACCTTTTCATTTGTAGTATGCTCACAGATTCTGGCATCTGGATTTTGGAAGCAATATTGAAAAAAAGATTGCAAATGGGAAGTGGTATTCAGGAAAACCTTGCGGATTTACATTCTCACAGGGGAGCCCTGTGTTCACACTCTGGTCAGCCCTGGGCAATTAAAACTTTTGTTCCAGTAAAGTTTCCTCCTAAAAAGGTTTCATTGTAAAAAATGCCCTGTGGGCATTACATTGTGAACCCTTTTGTGGCTATCATAAATAATGGGGCAAAAACACTTGTCAGAATATGGTAGAGCTGATTAGATAATGCATCTCTCCTTTTTAATTTTTGGTTGGCTTTCTGTTTTCATTTTTAAAGGAACAGCTATTACTTTCTTACAGAATGAGAAATGCTCATTATAAAAAATCCAAGCGAAACTGAGAAGTGCAAAGAAATGAGCAATGAATTGTTCTACCTCGCATTACATCAAGAGTTCTTCATTCATTCATTTAATGAGTATTCCTTGAGTGAGTGCTCACTATGTGTTAGGGACCAGGGATCAGCAAGGAATAAAGCCAAGTCCTTGCTATCATGGGGCTTCCTGTTCCAGGGGAAGGATGAGATGATAAATAAATACCTAAAAGGATTTGTAAATGTCTTGAAGAAAAATATAATTGGGTAAGGACATAGAGGAGCTCTTTCAGGTGGAATGGCTGCAAAGGCTACTTAAGAAGGCGACATCTGGGCTGAGAACTGAGTGAAGTTAGGGAGCTAACCATGTGAATGTTGGGGAAGCATGCTTCAAACCAAGGAAAGCGTATGCAAAGGCCCTCAGGTGAGATTGTACTTGGCATTTTCTATGAACAGAGAGGCCCCTGTGGCTGGAAACGAGTGAGTAAGAGTGAATATAATGGAGAAACTGGTTAGACAGTCAGGGACTAGACCATGTCAGACTTTAGAAATCCTTCAGCTTTTTTCTCCAATGAGAAGCTGTTGGAGGGTGATGAGCAGGGGATAGACTACAGGGGAGTGAATGTGGCAGCAGCAGGACCCTTAGGAAGCTCCCGCAGTAATTCAGAACAAAATGATGCTGATTTAGATTTAGTTGGGAATGGTGGGATTGGTGAGGGGATTAAGAAGCAATTGAATGCTGGGCACATTTTGAAGGTAGAGCTAATTAAGGATTTGTTCTTGAATTGGATTGGGTGTTTGAGAGAGAGAAAAGAGTCAGTACTGACTCCTAAGTTTTTTGGTCTGGTAGGTGAGTGAGGGTGCTCTTAGTGAGATGGCGAATCAGGATGAGTATCGAGAGCTGAGTTTGGGCATGTTTAGTTCTAAGTACCTGTTAGCCATCCAAGAGGAACTAACTATTAAGTCATTTATAGGAGGCAGGAGTTCAGGAAGCGGTCTAGACGAGGGGTTCAAATTTGGAAATCACCGGACACAGAACTGGAAGAGATCTACTGAGAGCAATTAGAGATGGAAGAGAGGTCCTAGAGCTGAGCCCAGGGAGCAATGAGAGGTTGGAAGGAAGGGGGAAGGTCCAGCCAAGGGGACTGAGAATATGTCTTCAGGGATATATTAGGAGAGGATGGTGTCCCAGGACCAGGGAGTGAGCCCCTCTCCAGGCTGGTGGTGTGGAGTCAGCCACGTCCTGAGAATCGGCATTGTGGAGGTCATTCCTGCCACCACGAGAGTGGACAAACACTGGCTCCATTGAGCTAAAGAGAAAAAAAGGAAGAGAGAAGGTGGAAGCAGAAAGTATGCACAACCATTTTAAGTTTTCTTGTAAGGAGAAGGCAAGATGGAAAAAGCTCAAAAGGAGCAGAGAGATCAAGGGAAATGTGTGTGTGTGTGCATTCATTGTGTGTATGTGTGTGCATGTGTGTGTTTAATAAGAGGGGGGAAATATAGCCTGCTTGTTTGCTTATGGGAATGATCCAGTAGAGGGGGAAATGATGATATAAAACACAAGCATATGATTTTAGTGAGCAGGAACTAATTTTATAAGAATGGCATTAGGCCATATGTGCTTTAAAAATAAAAACAATTGAATTTAATTTTGCTTGAATTTAGAAGAAAAAAGAAATTGAAGTGAAGGTGAAGGACTTGCTGACTGCCTCATAAATGTTTCTGTGCCACATAAGATCATAGCTCTGACAAGCTCTCCCAAAGGCTAAGCAAATGATTAGGAAGATCTTGAGGAGGCTGAGGTCATTGTTAATATTTTAAACCATATTTTTAGTTCAGTCTTCACTTTGAGACAGATTGGCTGATTCCTTGCCTGGCAGGATTAGGTGATTCATATTCTTAAACTTTCTTGTACCTCTCTTCCCCATCTCCTAATTTTTAGAGCTTATCTGGATTTTTTTTTCTTGCTTGGCAGTGTTGTTAACATTTACATTCTGCCCTGCACGCTCTCCTGTGTTTGTTCTTGGCACTGTGTCTCCTGCCTGTTCTTTTACCACAGTGTCTCTCTGCCTGTGGTTTTATTTTGAATTATCTACTGGGTGCAGGATTTCTGTTTCGCAGGAGGGGTTCATGGGTCTATATAGGCTGAGATCTTTCAAGTCTGTAAATGTTGGAGTCTTTTACACTTGACTCAGCTTGCTGTACTATTCTTGGATCACAGTTATTCTCCCTGAGAATTTTTTTAGAACATGGCTCCATCATCTTCAGGCCTGTATTGTTGCTTTGGAGAAATCTGACCCCTGTTTTGTTAGGAGTGTTGCTTTTTTCTCCATTGATTCTTAAATGATTCTTTCTTTATCCTTGAGGTTAAAAAATGTAAACATCATATGTCCTGATATTGATGGTTTATGTACATTTCCTGGTCTACAGTATGCTTTTTCTACCTGTAGATTTAGTTCTTTCATTTTAAGGAAATAGATTTGTGTTCTCTATCTGGTTATTCTGTTCTATTTGTCTTCTTTTGTGTTTACTGTATCTTAAGCCTTTTTTTAAAAACATGCCATTAATTAGATTTAAAAAACCCTTTAATTGTGAAAAATTCCACACATATAGAAAAGTAGGTAGAATAGTGTTATTGACCCCCATGTACCCATCACCTTGCTCAGCTCACCTCTAGGCTTCTTTTGTCTAAATCCCCTCATGCCTCCCACTCCCCTCCATCACTTTGAAGCAAATACCAGACAATATTTCAGTACTTGTCTCTAAGAGAAAATAACTTTTTTTAAAGAACTTAACCACTAACAAAGTTCATGTATTCTGTTTATAATCCATTTATTGTGTATATAATGACGTTGCTTTGTTCTGTTAGATCAGCAGTATTTTTTTTTTTTTCTTTTTTCCCTCCAAAGATACCATGGGTGATTGTAGTTGCTGGGCCTCAAAATCAGGAAGGCGAAACCAAGGGAACAAGCCAGGGAACTCTCTCTGGTGCAGATGGTGGCACATCCGATCGGGCAGTCCCAGAAGTTGTAGAAACGGGAAGTGCCCGCTGGTTCCTTGGTGGTCTCTGAATCTCTAGTGTTCACGTGAACTGTGGAGGGAATGGGAGGAGGACCCAGAATGTACAGTTTCTTTTCCAGCAGGAAGTGAAACTTAGGCTTTTTCTGACTCAGTAATCACCGTGAAGAAGGAGCTGAGTGGTTTGAAGACTGTGTTCTAGTTCTGTTTTTCGTGGTCATGTGGTTTATTCTAGAGCTTTTTAATCTGTAGGTCGAGAAATCAGCAGGTCATGAAGTGAAATTAGTGGGCCGTAACTAGCATTTAAAAAGACATGGAAGAGCGCCTGGGTGGCTCAGTTGGTTAAGCGTCCGTCTTCTGCTCAGATCATGGTCCTGGGGTCCTGGGATGAACCCGGCGTCAGGCTCCGTGCTCAGCAGGGAGTCTGCTTCTCCCTCTCCCTCTGCCTGCTGTTCCCTGTGCTAGTGCTCTCTCTTTTTGTCAAATAATAAATACAATATATATTTTTTTAAGATTTTATTTATTTATTTATTAGAGAGAGAGAGAGCGCACAAGCTCAGGCAGACAGAGTGGCAGGCAGAGGCAGAGGGAGAAGCAGGCTCCCTGCTGAGCAAGGAGCCCGATGTGGGACTCGATCCCAGGATGCTGGGATCATGACCTGAGCCAAAGGCAGCTGCTTAACCAACTGAGCCACCCAGGCGTCCCATAAATACCATCTTTTAAAAAAGCATGGAAAATATTAATTTATAGCATGTAGTAAGGATACGTAGTTCATGAAACTTCTGGGTGTGTGTGTGTGTGTGTGTGTGTGTGTGT
>ML098833.1:0-16988 GCA_003697995.1 Taxidea taxus jeffersonii
CCCCCCCGCAGTCCACCCCAACTTCATAACCACACTAAGGGCTTAAACCAATTGCCTGTGGCTCATGTGATCAGATGTTGGGTTTGTGTTTCAATTCTACCACCTAAAGTGTCATCACTAGTTATTTCTGCTTTAACTGGTAAGGTGGGGAAAGGGCAACAATGGAGAATTATTTTTTCTGAATACCTATTTAAGTTCCTTGATGGCTGGAGAGTCACAGAGAACAAAAGTATTGGAAGCAAGTCTACTAATTTTCCCAGTAGACATTTAGTTCAACTGGTAGTTGAGGGTTCTAAAACACTCGTCTTTTTTGTTTTTCTTCCTTTTCTTTTTTTCTTTCTCTCTCTGTACTTTTCTTTCAAGTAGGCTCAACCGACTGAGCCACCCAGGCACCCCAAAACACTTGTTTCTAAGAAGGCTCACATACCCAAGATGCCAAAAACAAGTCCAAAGCCATGCAAACGCATTTATCACTTTAACTCTTCTAGAAGAAGCTACAGAAATCAATGCTAAACCTATCAGCTCCTTCCACAAAGCATTTGAGTAGAAATACTAATTTCCATTTTACAACTCCTGAATGACAGAGGACATCTAACAAATAGCAAGCAAAATAGCACAGGATACAAGAAGGAAAGAAACTAAGACAGGTCAAAAATACACCAAGTAAGAAATTCAATACAACTGGAAAACATACTCTCAGGCACCAACATTTCTCCTTTGGCCACCTGTTCCTCTCTGCCCTCAGATGCCCCAAGCTCAGGGTAATGGCTAAGCTCAAAAAAAAAAAAAGTTGATACCTAACAAGTCACACAAACTTGGTAGGCCTGAACCAAAGTAAAAGCTTAGTTCAGTTACAACATCATGCTAATATTCAAAAACATAAATTAAATCCTTACATGAACAATTACTCTAGTACAGAGATAAATCTTTCAGTGGCTTTAGCCTCCACCCCAAGCACATTCCTCTGGTTGAAAGAAGGATGTAAGGACACTGAAGACCATTGTGCTACCCATCTGCATTATCAGAAAAACTATTCATTTGCAAAGATTACTATTAGCACCCCCAAATGTTGTGAGGAGTAGGGGCAAGTGATTATTTACCCAAACAACAACAGATTCACCTCTTTAGTAAATTCTTCACACCAGATTTAGGGGTAGACCAGAGTTCAGGTAAGATTTTTGTCTCTCAAAATCTCCAAAGAGTTAGCATATTAGTACATGCAGACTTTATGGTTTCCTCTTTCTGAGTCATTAGTCCTTCCTCTCCCTTTCATGGACCTAGAAGTAAGAAAAAGCCTCATCAGGCCAATCTGATTTTCTGCTAAGGATCCCTCCATTCCTGGTAAGAAAGGGAACAGGGAATAATGAAACACGTGTTGAGGAACTGATGCATTATGTTCTGTGTGTGCGGGAAGTGAGCAGTGATGACCAAAGACACAGATAAGACATCACAAGACTAGCTAAACTAAGCTTTAGGAAGGTTGCTCAGTTCCAGAAAGCAATGCTGAAAGATGGCAACAGAAGGCCAGACCGCATAAAATCTGGCCAAGGCTCCAGGGGAGGGAATTCACTCTTTTAAAGATGTGTTTTGACCCTGAGAAGTCTCTGAACTAGACACTGCCTAAATTTCAGTCATTGGGTCCAGGCATAAAAGCAGGTGCAGGAACCTGGCAAGCTATTTGTTAAAGCTCAACATAGAGACAACAGCTGTACTCAGCATTTACCCTGTAAGCTGTGAATAAAACATCAAGCTTACCAGCTATCCACAAACACTACTGGAAACATTGCACTCTTGACTGCGTGAGCAGCGACAGGAAGCTCTTTGCTAGAATTGAAGAACGAAGACCAGAACTCCTAGAGGACAGTGTCAATTTTGACTTGATGAACAATTTACTATGTTAACAGGGAAGATGGGTCAGATTCACAGAATCTAGATTTTTCTTCTGATGTAACTTTAGTCTTTTAAGCGAAGCATACAAGGCTCCCTTCAACTAGTTGACAGAAGTAAATTAGCCCTCTATCCCCAAAGCCTGACCCTGTCCTCTGCTTTTTGTTTACTGACCTTACATAAGTAGCCCCCTTTCAGATCCCAGCTGTTTCCTTATTTTTCCAGCTTCCTCTCCCCACTGCCCCTTTCCTTTCACTCTCTCTCCCCTGTCATTCAGCAGTGAAGACTCAGGAGAGCAGATGGCAAGTCATCCATCCAAACCAGTGAAAATGCTTCCTGAGCATCAGGTAATCCCTGAAACAGGCAATTTAGGGTACACATTATCTTTTAGTAATTTGGACTTAAGATAGGAAAGGCATAATATAATTACTCTTCATATATGGAAGAGCATCTTCAGACCAATTTATTAGAACTAGATTCATAATATGGGATGCAAAAAGTCCTAGTGATGCTTCGCAGGAACATTGAAACCATCTGCATTGGACCTGATAACCTTTATTCCTACAGTAATGCATCCAGTCCCCTACATAGTACTCAGCAGAGCTCATGAAGTTTGAGGAAGCCCCTGTATGTTTCATAGATTTAACTTAGCACAGATAGTTACTCTAATCACTTAAGCAAAGCACATGGAAGGGTGTAAGTTGGAAGTATAATCTGTGATTAGCCCTCTCACTAAAGAGATGAGAAAACTGAAAAGGACGCTGCACTACTAAAGGTAGGTTTAGGATTTATTCCAATGATTTCCAGAAAACCACGGGAATTTGGGGAGGGAAACACATCGGGATAGGCAGGGAGCAGAAAGGGAAAAGGGCACCTCCAATCCAGCATCTCCCATCAATAACTACTCTAATTTAGTTAAGTTTGTCTTGGTGGCTCTAAGCCCTGGTGGGCACCCAGTCTTTCATATTGGCATGGGTAAAGTCAGTCAGGCTATGCTAATTCCAACCCAGAATAACATATTTTAGATCTTTAAATGCCAGCCAGGACACCACAAGGACTACTTCCCCAGTTCATAATGAATTCTAATCACCTTAAAGATAAATCAAAGACCTCCCTATTCCTAATGTAGACTCCCTTCCTTAGAGAAATGGCTCATGTGTATAACTGTCCTGTAACTATTACAGAGGCTTCGCTATTTCAGTATACAAGTATTTATTGAGCACCTATATTAAAATGCCTGGAGCCATACTTGTCACTGGGGATACTTTAAGGATCTCTTCCAGTAATCAAAACTTAACAATTATTGACTAGTTAGACATTTGTACAAAGTGCTTAAACAGCACAGGAAGAAAAAAACATTTAAGAGGGTATTGCACTCTTTAATAGGAGACTTCCTATTTAAGTAGACTTCACCTCTTTAGTTCCCACATAAAGTGACAGTTTTGACACCAAAGATTATCATGCAGGATTGCTGAGTATGGAAACTCATGCCTAAGAGGTCGTATACTCAAGACTAAGCATAATGCAGATTTTTATTGCAAACTGTAAAGTGGGAAGTCACATTTTTAAAAAATTCCTCTACCTAGAGTGGTTAAGTAAAGAATTCAATCTGTCATGGATCTATTTTACTAGTATACATTTGTGTAAGTGTATACTCAGCTACTAGAACAAATGCATATGTTTATAGACATTTACCCATCCAGAGGGTCTTTTCTATGCTACTATCCTTTGTGGGACTGTTGCCTAGTTAAGAATTGCTAGCCAGGCCCTGTTGCCCTGTAGAGGCCAGCCTGACTAGCAGTGGTTAAAAGAGGGCAACGACAGCTCTGATGCTGGGTCAGCACTGCAAACTACAAAGTCAGGGAGCTAAGCACCCCCCCACCCCCTTTCTTGCTGCTGAGCTCTGGGCCTCCTCCACTGAGACTAAATGAACTCCTGCTTCAACAGTCCCCAGCAACCCGGGTAAGATGGCTATCAAAGACAGCACCATGGGACACCCTGGTGGCATCAGGTGGATATTACAGGTGATGTTCACTTGAGTCAAAGACTAAACTTGCCCCTATAAACCGCCCCTTCAGAAAAGACAGGCTGGCTTTTTAAAAAGCCATAGTAAAATAAATGTCATAAGGATTCAAGTTCTGGGCTGTTACTTTTACATCTTTGAACCTATTTCCTCAAACTGCACTATGACGCTAATACCAGATGAGCATTAAAATGAATCACAGTACCTCATGGAACAGTTAGCTACTACTTTCCTTGAGAATAAGGTATTTGTCTTATGCCCCCTTGCATGTTTCCCTTAAAACTTTTCATTAAAAAAGGTAGCATGGGCATGAACCCTTGAAGCCACTACTTTGGAAATGTTTGAAGGACCATACTACTTCACCTAAGCTATGCCATGGACCTAGGATTTCATGAACATATTTATTCATAAACATTAAGGTGTGCCTTAGCATACCAGGCATCTTGGAATAAGTGTCAAAAAGTTAATACAGTGTTTGCTCTCAGAGTTTACCACATACCTAGGGCAAGTAAAACACACATACATGAAATAACTATACAACATCCAAGTATACACATTATACATGACACTACATAAACATGAAAAGCAAAGCAGAAATATAGTGCAATTAGTCCAAGAACTTTCTAAGTCTTTGGCTGATCATGAAGTAGTAGTATTAGAGGCAAAAGAAATGGGGATGCTTGCAGGGTATGTGTGTGGGGAAGGAAGCAGGTTTGTTGAGTCCCTTGGCTTTGAGACAATTAAGTCACCAGGGTCAGAATCCTGGAGCCACGTTGAATCCCAAACCAAGGAAATATACTACCCCCTTTTCTGAAGTTTATGTAATCTTCAACTATGAATGCCTTTATGGAGAATAAAGGCCAAAATAACCCAACCCCCAAATCTGCAGGAATTCTCATAGACATATGACCACTATGTTTGTAAGTAATTTAAGGCTTCTTCTGTTAAGAATCGTGCTTAAGAATGATGTAAAAAGGAGACACAGGAGGAAGCAGCAAAAGGGAACCACTCTACTCTTAGGCAGTAACACCAATTTTTGATGATCAATAAAAGTGTATACAGCTTGCAGAAGACCAACTTTCTCCTTTTCAAGACTGACTTTTGGGACATTCACTTCTCCCATTATAAATGCCTTATGCTACTAGCATTTATTTATTTGGAAGTGGGGGGTGGGAGGGGGAAAGAATCCCAAGCAGACTCTGGGCTGAATAGAGCCCAACCTCACAACCCAGAAATCATGACCTGAAACCAAGGCAGACACTCAACCACTAAACCAGACTGAGCCACCCAGGAACCCTTAGGCTACCATCTAAATTTGAATTTCCTAGCATCACATCAGAGAATTATTTGATGCAGTATTAAGATTATAATTATTTTCTTCAGTAATCCACCCAGTTACCCAAAAGTTTGTGAAACAGGGTTCTGTGTTGCTTTTAAGGAACAGAAGTTCTTTCCATCTCTTAACATTAAACTGTCAGCACTGCATTTTGCTGAGATAAAAATATTACAGAAATCTCATTGGGTAGGAAAAATTAACACAAAACTTTCAGAGTAATAAAATAGATTGTGAAGTTAAATGCATCACAGAGAAGAGAGCTATTACATGGGCTTAGTAGTTTACTTTTTAGTTTCAGGAATTAAGTTTAAGGATGGCCAGGATTTGAAGCTTCAGGGTGATAATGCTAAGTGGGAGGAGGGAAGGGGAAATGTCTATAAACGGAAGCAAAAACAAACATGGTCAGTATTTCCCAGACCAAACATAGCAAGGGAAGATGTGATTGAGAACAGTGTTAAGTTGGGAAGGTAGACTAAAACTCAATGTTGATTTGTATTAAGGGAGTTGACATGGGTGTTTTAGGAAGATCAGACTTGATGGCCAGGATGTGAGACTAGAGTCTGTGAAACCAGCTAAAACACTTTAGTAGTGAATCTGGGTGCACAGGTATGTATGCTGATATGGCAAATGGAGATGGGACACAAAACTAAACAGCATTTTGATGCAGCAAAAACTATAGTTCAAGTCGTAGATACAATGGTACTGTGGCTAAGAACTGGTTATAAAGTAAGTCATATGTCCTTGATGTAAGTTTAGTACTTGGTTTTGGAGGACAAAGGAGCCATTTTAAGTTTTCTTTGTTGTAGTGTGCTTGCTGTACTGCGAATCAACATTTCACATCTTAAAATGTGGATATCACTCGATTTATTTGCAATTCAAATTTCTTAAAAAAAAAAAAAGTCTCAAAAATAACTAGAAACACTCCAGGAGGTCACAGAATGGAAAATGATATTTTAATGTTACATACAAATATTTAGCTTCTACTACTACACAATAAATATCAGTTGAAGATTCCCAACTTAGACACAAAGAAATTTAGACCTATATTCACTGGTTACTTATTCAAGAAATTCAGAACGGGAAATAATTCAAATTTCTCTTCCAAAGCAATTGGATAATTATCTTGAGTGTCTATTCAGTGCATAGCTATTTTGTGCTATGTACCTGGAAGGGGGAGGAAGAAAGGTTACGACCTGTTAGAAAAGACAGATACATAAACAACTCACTGATAATCAAGGCAGAATGGCAGTTTCAAAATACAGTAGGAATACTCTGTGGGAACAGAGGAAGAACCAATAGTACTTCTCCTTTAAAGTGAGTTCTTATAGTGACTACTGTGCCAGACACCATCTTGGTTCCTCAGAAAATAAAAATTCATGATGCAAGAAAGTTGAAGTAGATGGCTGGATAATGCAAGCAAGCTAGGTGACATGGCTATACTAGAGCAAAATACACAAGTCTGTCCACACACAAAGAAATGATTGTCTGTATGATGGGTACTGGGTTTCCAGGAGGTCATTTTTGAGGTACTATCCAATGTTAAGTTATACCTCTCTAAATGAGCAGATAGAAAGCACTGCAGGAGGAAGAAACAGTATGACCAAATGCAAGAAATGCTGCAGAATGCCAAGTCCTGGGACATGGAGTATATCAGGGGGAGGGCTAGAGATGAGACTATAGAGGTAGGCTTGGGGCTAGGTTATCAAAGGGCTCAGCTGCTATTATTTCTAAGAATAACCTCCAAGCATAGAAGTTTCAAATACTATAGTAGAAAGTGAGAAAATACATTTTCCACTAAAGAAAAAAAAAAAATTTAGCAACAGTAGCTGGTGGACAGCTAGGCCTTGGGGTGAAGATACTGATGGATTTCTAACAACACTTGGCATTCACTGACCATACAATAGATGGTGTAAGTCACATTTCTAAGCAAGCCGCGTTAAGGAGTGATTCAGCCCAGGACTTACAAGTCTGTAGGCTTTTTTTGGTTTAACAGATAGAGCAGCCTGTCCGTTTTAAAACTTAATCACTGCTGCAACTTGAAAGCTTATCCCGAACTTTGTGTGTTAAGGCTCCTCTAACACTCAGCACCTCAGCAGACAATTCTGCCATGCCCCTGGCACGTTACAATCTCCCAAGTTTAGCCTTTTTCTCTTGCAAAGGGAAATACTGGATTTTCAATTGTACAATTTTGGTTTGAGGGTCTCTTCATAAGTTAAATTAAGGAGACCTCACAGTTAACATTCCTAGAATTAAGGATAGGAAATAACCAATCTAGAGCATTCTCATCCAACTTGTACCAAGCCTGCTAGTCAGCAACCACCTTCTGTGGCCTCACTTGCCACAGAAAATGACAAGCAGGCAGATAAGCTCTACTGTGCAAACTTGATTTTCTTCTCTCTCCTGGAAAAATACTTTTATTTGCTTAGTATCTTATTTTTCAAAGAAGAGAAGTTTCTAACAATGTTTTGAGGGTGCTCCCATACCATACTGACTAAATTATATCATCAAATGGGCCTAAGAAACTTTAGCAGTATTTTTAGCGAATTTAAATAGGAGGTAACTTTGTGCCCTTACATTTTTTGCAATGTAAGGTTATAGGGAAGGAGATGATGGGAATGACAAATGCTAAAGTGTTAATTCTCCCAAATTTTCAGCTGTCTTAATATAAAATGACATTAAGTAAACATGACAAGAGAATTATGTGTATGGACTTCCTGTTCATAAGACACTCTGTGCCTAGTTAAGAAAAGGCCTAAAAAATATATATATATATATATAAACAGTCAACTTGATGAATAAGCAGGATTTAAGACACTAACACTCATTACATATTTTAGTAATGCTGAGAAATTACAGTCCAGAAATGTTTCATGCCATAAAAACAAACGACAAAGACTTCTAAAAACATTTTCGTTTTTCCTAACATGAGATCAATTTTATGCCTAGATTGCTACGGGCAGCACATCTACTCCTGTACCCAGTTCTTACTCTTCTGGCCTTACTGATCTCTATCTTTTAAGTGTATAGGGGAGGTAGAAAAATAAGCAGATTCATACTTTCAGCATTTTCTAAGTCCCTGAACCTAATTTTCTTCTTTAGTAGTTCAGTACTAATAAAGCTCTATTCAAGACCTAAATGGATCCTTTACTCAACAGATACAGAAAGAAAACTTACCCACCCTTAAACACCCCACTTAACTTTGGAGCTGATAGGATTAAGATAGTTTGTTTCCACCTAGCTTTTAAGCAATTCTTTGTGGTAGGGATACTTTCCTGGTTGACTTTGTAGAATAGCTCCCTCTAGTGGCTATACGGTCTTCCCTAGCATTTACTCCAACAGGGGAGTAGAAAAGAACATGGTAAAAGAAACAAGCAAAAAAACCACAAAAAACAAAAAACACCTAAACTAGACATTTGGCAACCCTACATGCTGTTTTGCTTGTATTTGGTGAAGAGGAGTATATAGCACTCTAGAGAGGCTCTTCTATTTCTATTACCATTGATAGTTCTTTCAATAGCTGATAGAGTTCTAAGTCACAAGGCAACAACAGAGTTAAGACATTTCACTTGGTTTAGCGTTAAGTCCTTTGTACTGGAGAGAAAGACAAACACCGAGGATCTGCTGAACTCTAGATCTTAAGTACTACTTCCTCTGTCGTTCTGTACACCTGAAACAGCAACTCCTTATGCAAAGGCATGCATAAATTCTCTCCTCCCCAATAACCCAGCTGAAGGAACTTACTAAAATGTTTATTATGAGGTTATTTCTGCCCAAATTAACTTCTATATGAAAAAGACTAATTCAATCTATTTACTTTTGGTGGCTACTACAGAAGCACCAAGTTTTTTTTAAACAGAAAAATTTCTCAATTTGTACAAAATCACAACCACCTTCAATTCAGGTATAGCTTTTGAAGTTATCAAGATGTATTCCCAAAGCCCTCAGTCACAGGACTAAGTGCTGGTTTAAGTGTAACTACAACTTCCTGGGCCTCTACTTAAAGCAAATTTTTGCCAGGACTACTCTCTATTCAAAAGACAATCAAAATGAACAGAGGTTTCCTTATAATCTCATCAACTCATGCCATCCCAGCTTCTCCTATTGATCGTATTTGACCAATATTCCTGTAAAGTATTGGGGGAAAAAAATTTACCCGCAAAGAACTGAATATACCACTACATACACTAGGATGGCAGAGTACTTCCTTCAGTGGAGTACAACTGTTTGAGTCCACTAAGCAACAGAATATAAAGAAATATGAGTCATACCTTTTTTCTTGTGGCTGCTTCAGTCTAAAGACAGGAAACTTAGATCTCCATTAAGAAAGGATCCACACTAACAGGTTTGTTTTCACACACATGAAGCTTTAGCTCTATACTCCATTAGAGTTCTATTATCTTACCCAAATTCAAGGAGACAGGTGTATTCGAAATTCAGAGCCATTCAGTTTATAATATAATAAAGTAAGGTATACAAATAGACTCTGTATCATGTAACATCCCCAGCAATGCCTATGGCGAGTGTGTAATGAAACCTCAGTATTTCTGCAGACCATGTATTCCCAGTTAAGTGCAAAATGAAGGCATCAATTCTGGTCAGGTTTCACATTCAACAAAAAATTCTGTTTTCAGAATTTTTTGGATAAGAGATTGTGAACCGGTTTTCTGCCTTTGCACTCTTCATACTGGGAAGGAACTAAATGAAACCAAAGACTGGTTGTTACAACAGAACTTCAGCCTAATCATCTCTTTTTATACTATTTATGGTAAATACACAGAACTTAATTTGTAGTTTCAGTACACTTTCATATACGAAGTGAAAAGAAACATAAGAAATTCATCTACACAGTAAACTTGGAAAAAAAAAAACATACATCAATCCCAATGAGCAAGAGGTTTCAAAGATAAAACTGAGAAAGCTGAAATCATAGAATCATACTGAACTGGTTAAGTGGACACGGAAGCACTCAATTTATGAAGGTATGAAACTTAGTGGGGAGAAACATTTTTAACAAGGAAAATCTGTTCATACAGTTATTTTTAAAAAGTTATTAAACAAATTGTTTAAAATAAAATTCAGATCCCAAACAATTAGGAATCAGAAAATGGGTTTCTTACCTTTTGTTTCCAGAAGGATGTGGGCTGAACAGCAAGGTGGGTTATTCAATCTGACGTTATGAAAAGTAATTGCTTCTTAAAGTTTTTCCTTGGTTAGAAAATAACAAACTAATTATAGGCTCCCTACACTATTCTAAGGGAACATAAATAAGGAAAGAAAAGGGGAACAGTTCAGGGCTACTTTTTTAGTTCCAAAACAGTACAACTTTCTTCTTATAGCTGCCAAAATGGGGAGAGGTTTAGGGTTCATTTCCTAAGACTGAAAAACGAAAGTTTGCATCTGCTCTCACAGCTTTGAGCTATCTGGTCCAGTGCCTATCTACCTTCTATAAATATGCAGCCAAGTCCTCTAATCCTCAGACAGCCTATTATCAGACAGTACTTTCTATACTTCAATTCTGACATTTGGACTACTGAAGTTTTTAGCAGAACACAGCTTTCAACTTAGCCTAAATGCACTCTATCTTCACTGAAGGCAAGTTTTCATCTTGGTCTGATTTCTAACACACTCAAAGAACACAGGCTTAAGTTTAGCTTACATTAGCCTTTCCAAAATTAGTTATTTAAAAATACTATATTCTATACATGAAATAGTTTAAATAGTAAAAATCCTTCCACTTCTTGAATATTGTATTTTGAATTCCTGCATAGAAAACTAGTAACTTCCTTAATCTAAACCAAGTTTACTTCACAAGTACAATCTTAGTTTTGAACTTAACATCCCTGCTCTTCTCCTTACATTCCACAAGGCTCATCTAAATGTTTTGGTTGGGTGTCCTTATGCAAATCTATTGGGGGCATTTCTTTTATTACCAAGATTATGCCTAGCTTTTCCTAGGTTTCAAATTTTGTCACCTGCATAGTGATCTTAAATTCAGCTTCCAACTCTGATTAGCATCCAAGGCAAATGTTAAGATTTAGTTATTTCTTTTGGGTGCAGAAAAAAGTGTTTTGATGATTTTTGACTAGCTATGAGAAAATCAAAAGAAAAAGATTAGGGATTTTAAGTAAAAATCTTCTCCCCCAACTCATTGAAAATTTAGCACCAAGGGGCTATCAAATAAAAAGATATAAGAACGAGCCGACTAAGATATAAATCACTGCTTTGGTATGTTCTGGATACAGGTTACTATAGTTGAGAAGGGTTTGCAAGGCAAATTCATGAAGAAAAGCCCAGCTTTTCATGAACAATAAATAAGCACTTAAAATTCTAGTGTATTACATTTCAGAAAAAAATGTAATTTGTGTTAAGAGTTCTAATCTGCACTCAATTTAACATTTAATACTTACCAATTTTGAGAAAAGCTTGAAAATCTCAAAAGCTATCTCCAAGTGAACATTAACTAGTCACTACCCAATTCTGCACAAAGCCTATGTTGCCTAGATGGTCACCAAAAAATAAACATCTATAAACTTAAATCATTTTTATCAAAGTATCGGAAGATTATTTTCAGAAACTAGATTACCCATTCAATATACTATATACACAATTGCCTTATTCTTACCTTATCTCCCCCAGAAGACTTTTATAATTAACAATTAAGATGGCTAATTCCATTTATTAGACATAATCTTTCAAGAACCTTTAATTTACTAACATGTGACAGAATCTTATCAAAGAATTAACTGATAAACTAGTCACCCAGTTAAAATTTTACATGAAGAGGAAAAAGGACAACCATGCATAGTTTTTTAAAAAATGTTTATTTTTTTCAAAGAAAAACGGCAATAGCCAATTGGAAACCTACTTATTCTTCAACTCCAATTTTGTTCTTTAAATTTAGAAGTGACTTACTGATTTACTATTTAAACAAACCCCCCCTTTCCCCTTTAAATGTTTACCATCTACTCGTGCTGAATCCTTCCAAGGAGATTGCTCCAGCGTATTATCTCCAGGTCCTCGCTTTGCTCCTTTTACCAAAAAATGCAAAACACAATTCCATCGTGCATCTTAAGGGCTCCAATCGTCAAAAATAGGAAAAAAAAAAAATCTTTGGAATAGCCAATTAAGTTGAATAAAAAAAAAAGTATCCACACGAATGCGGTTTGGTTGGGGCAGGAATCCACTCCTATGTTCCTGGTAATCTGATCCCGCTCCATGAATCCTTGTAATTCATCCTCCCTATCCTATCCACATTATGATTTGAATCCAATGATCCAGCTCCAAGGATTGGGATCCAGTGAGCCCTCTCCAATCCAAACCTTTATAACCAGCAAAACCAAAAAAGAGGAGGCAAAATGTTAGATACTGTAATCAAAAAAGGTTTCTGGGGAATGATGAGTTATGTCTGTCATCAGTTAACAGATGTACATCAATAACTATCAAATTCCCCAAAACAAGTTTCTGAATGGTGTTCAGATAAATTTTAGAAACTTAATCATCATAGAGACTAATTGGAAGAAGCATTTTATATTTACAGTTCAACTGATAATGCCAACACTTGTTACTGTACAGCGTATTACAGGTTTTGTGGTTGCAAAAAGTTATGTAGTTGAAAAGTTTACTGGTATTGCTACCCACCCTAAGTCTAAACTAAACCTAGTGCTCCCATCTGCAATTTAATTTGTAAATTAAAATGTTTTAAACATGAGTCAATTATGAATATTAGTTTAAAAGGGGAAGGTGAGACTTAAAAGTATTCCCAACTAGATTATCTACACCAATACATTGGAATTCTATTTTGCTTTCATTTTGTCTTAAAAAAATGAAATAGCAACGCTATATCAGTCACACAGAGGACATGCAGATTTAGCAGTATTGATATTATACTCTATCTGGTTGGAATTAAAGACACCCTGTACCCACATGTACACCAACAGCAGGTCACACATTAACAGTTGTAACTAAGCACTGTGACAAATTAGCCAGTTCTTCCCACATTAGTCCCTATTAAAACAAAAAAGGGGGGAAGGGAGCAAAATAAACTGTTACAAAATGGGCAATATAATTTTGCCACAATTGCCAAGGTTTAAAGAGCAAAGCAATTGTAGCTAAAAATAACTGCATAAGATGTTTGCAAGTGTTTTAGGGTAGAGATATATATATATATATAATCACTTTCAACCCTTGCCTTTTAGTATAAGGTCAATACTGCCAATTTCATCTGTGACAATAGCACTTGGAGTCATACCATTGCCTCCATTATTGATCTGATCCTCCTCAATCCTCCTTTTGACAATCCTAAAATGATTGAAATGTGCTCCACAATCCTTAATCCAAAGCATTCTTAATCCATCTCTTCAGATATGTCTACAGAAAGACACATGAAAAGCAAGATAAACATAAGAACTTCCCCAGGTAAGATAACCACAAACACCCCCAACATCCCAGTTCACACAAACCAGAGCAGAATAGACATTTACACAATATCACAGTCTGAAGAGCATGGAGAGTTAACTAAATTTAAACAATCCTGTCTATGACATCACTTAAAATACAATTTATCAGACATGAGGGGAATGTAGATGTTAGGAGCAAGGGGATATTACACAAGAATGCAATTCAACACTTTAGCCCATTCTGAACAAAACAGTTTGAATTAAAAAATGAAAAGATTGTACTGAGTAAAGGAAAACTGTATACAACATGGGTTCTACAAAAAGTGTCACCAATCATCTTATGTACGAGAGCGAGATCTGCTATGACGGGGAGAATAGCGTGGTGATCCTCTGCTTCTCCTTGGGGAGTAACTGCGACTCCTGCTGTTGCTTCTGCTACGGCTTCTGCTACGACTACGGCTTCGAGAGCGTGATCTTCCATAACTTGGACTTCTGGGCCCATCAACTTTAACCCGGATGTAGGCAGTTTCTCCCTATTGAATAGACAGAACTTTCGATTGAAAGATCTAAGCTTTCACCTCTCTTCAGGCATGCTGAACGAATACAATGTAACTAAAACCAGGAATCTGGTACTTTACTTGGACACCCTTGCCTGAATCTTACCTTCAAATTCCACTGTTAAGACCACTGTATCCAATTCTGGCCAAAGAAAAGAGTAAATATAAAACCTACCTCATGAGATCTAAACTTAGTGTTATCCAGTTTTCGAACTGCATAGGTCATATCTTCTTTCCGTACAAACTCCACGACACCAGTGCCATCTCGGTAAACATCAGCATAACATACATCACCTGCTTCACGCATGTGATCCTTTAAATCCTGCCAGCTTCCACTTGGAGGCAGTCCTAAAAAAGTATTTTTTCAATACCAATCACCCTACATTTCACATTAAACATAAATTTACACTAGAACAAGGACTACTTTAAAATAAATGATTAGTTCACGGTCCTAGATAAAAAGCAGTTCATTAAAATCCTGGAATCCGAAGTCCAAAATTATCTGTCAAAATCTTCATATTCTAAGTATCCAATCTAATGGTAAGTACTACATTGGTGTTATCTCCACTACAGTTAATCCTCGTTTACTAAATTCACCCAAGAAACTTAAGTAATTTACGACCTACCACAAAAACTTGAATTGGTCAAAACTGGTTACTCAAGGAGAAACTTAAAAGTGGTTCCTGTCCCTTCTCAACACCCCTCACGAACAATAAACTCACCGGAGACAACCACTCTGTTTTCAGAACGCCTGGACGGGGGGCCATAGCGGCCTCGGGGAGCCCCGCCACCTCCACCCCCGCCGCCGCCTCGGCCTGTACCACGGCCGCTTCGAGGAAACTCCACCCGCAGACGGTATCCATCGTAATCATAGCCGTCGCGACCATACACCGCGTCTTCCGCGTCTCTGCGTGATCATAAAAAACGAGAGGTTTAAGAATAAGGCCCGGGAGGGGCAGCTCAGTCAGGAACTAGCGGCCCCCGCACATGCGCACCCAGCGTGGAAGAGCCCACATGCGCTGCATAATAGGAATGGCCCCTCCCCCACCCAGAAGCACGCCAGGCTCCCGACCACTACACCAGCCCTCGGCGCCTCAGTTTCCCGCTCCGAGACGGAGAGTGCGCTCTGGGGACGTCCGTGGGCCCAGCCACCAGAAAAAACACCGCGACTCGGCTCCTTACTCGGTTCCTGCATGGACGATATCGTCTTACCCCCAACCTAAGAGCCCACCTCCCCATTCTCTGTATCAAGGCCTTCCCCAACTACTACAACTTATTGCCTCAAGCCGGCAAGCCCCGGGCCGCCTCACCGAGGGTCCTCGAACTCAACGAAGGCGAAGGGCGGTCCTCCGCGGCGATTCTTGAGATCGATGTCGCGGATAGCACCGTATTTGTAGAACACGTCCTCAATGTCCTTGGTTCGGATGTCTGGAGGTAAGTTACCCACGTAGATGCGGCAATCGTTGTTCCCTGCCGGGCCACGAATCACACCACCTCCCGACATGGCGGCGAGGAAAAGCGCGGACTCGAGCACAGGCCTTCCCACCAAGCCTAGCGCACGGCAGAGCGAGCCCGCAGCGACACCACGTCTCCCGCGGCCCCTCCAAAATGGCGCCTTTATCAGCTCGGCGCACGGATATGGGGGGAGGGAGGAAGAGAAGCGGGAGGAAGCAGCTATTCGATCTCAGTACGCACGCGCAAGAGCGTAACGGGTGCCGCGAAAGGTACGCTCACGCATGCGCGACGTCACCTTCCGCGCGAAGGGAGAAAAAAAGTTCCTCGCGTTCCCGATTGGCAGAGTGGTTTGCAAGTGAATTGACTAGCCTTTTGGCAAAAATTAAACACAGATTCCTACTTAAAGGGGTTACTAATCCCTGACGAGCCTTAAAAGATAGTTTTTCCGGAAATGAGTCTCTTTTTAAAACAAGTCCGCGCCTTGAATGCATTGGGTGAAACCTAGCCTTGAGTCGTGTCCCACAATGCTCTGCGGTGTCAACGGCCTTTGGCGGGAAAGCCTGCTGGGGGCGGAGCTAAGGGGGGGAGGGACCTGGCGGTTGCTCCGGAAACGCGAACATCCTCGGAGAGTGGGGCTGGTCTGGGAGCTCCGGTGCTTGGGATTCAGTCTCGAACCGAGGCGTGACTTTGCCTTCCTGCCCTTTCCCCTCCGCACAGGCGGCGCTTTGCTTAGACAAGTGTCTAATTTAGAACAACCCAGCTTAGATTACTTAGTAAATACTCTACGCTAAGTACTCTTCTGCTGTGGGTTCAAAACGTAAGTTTGTATAGCTCACTTGAGCACACCTTGTTCTAGTGGCAGTGGAAGTCAACCAGGACTCAGACCTCAGCCTCTCTTTAATCGCCTATCGGTTAGGCCTAGCGCAGAGGAGAGGTCCGGTGAAGGTTTGAAGATTGAATTGTGCCTGTTGCCTATCCAGCCCTTTCAAAGATCAAGAAAAAGCGTGTGTGTTTGCAGAATTCTGAAGTTCGTTCCTCTTTCTGAACTCAACCCCGGACCTCTCAGGTAGTATATAGACAAAATGTATATAGAGCAAAATGGATGTGTGAGAACTGTGACCCTCGGAGACCACAGTTACTGCTCAGGACCGATCCCACTTGCATGCTGGCCCAGGGAGAGAAGAACTTGTTACTTTTTTTTTCAGAGACATCTGAAATCTGGATTTTTATATGAAATGTTGGGATTTTATGGGACGCCTGGGTGGCTCAGTTGGTTAAGCGGCTGCCTTCGGCTCAGGTCATGATCCCAGCGTCCTGGGATCGAGTCCCACATT
>ML098833.1:17088-72932 GCA_003697995.1 Taxidea taxus jeffersonii
TGCTTCTCCCTCTGCCTCTGCCTGCCTCTCTGTCTGCCTGTGCTCGCTCGCTCTAACAAATAAATAAATAAAATCTTTTTTTAAAAAAAGGAAGAAAGAAATGTTGGGATTTTTAAATATTAGTAATTCCATTTTTTTTAATTAAAGATTTTATTCATTTGACAGAGAGATCACAAGTAGGCAGAGAGGCAGGCGGGGGGGGGGGGGGGGGGGGGGGGGAAGCAGGCTCACTGCTGAGCAGGGTGCCCGATTCGGGGCTCGATTCCAGGACCCCGGGATCATGACCCGAGCCGAAGGCATAGGCTTTAACCCACTGAGCCACCCAGGTGCCCCATGTAATTCCTTTTTTTTTTTTTTTTTTAATTTCACCTATTTATTTGACAGACAGAGATCACAAGTAGGCAGAGAGAGAGGAGAAAGCAGGCTCCCCGCTGAGCAGAGAGCCCAATGTGGGGCTGGATCCCAGGACGCTGAGATCATGACCTGAGCCGAAGGCAGAGGCATTAACCCACTGAGCCACCCAGGCGCCCTGTAATTCCATTTTTAAAAAAATATTTTTTTTAAAGATTTTGTTTATTTATTTGACAGAGAGAGAGATCACAAGTAGGCGGGGGAGGGGGGGGGAAGCAGGCTCGCCGCTGAGCAGAGAGCCCGATAGGCGACTCAATCCCAGGACCCCGAGATCGTGACCTGAGCGGAAGGCAGAGGCTTAACCCACTGAGCCACCCAGGTGCCCCTTAAAAAAGATTTTATTTATTTATTTGACAGAGAGATCACAAGTAGGCAGAGAGGCAAGCAGAGAGAGGAGGAAGCAGGCTCCCTGCAGAGAGCCCAATGAGGGGCTCTATTCGAGGCTCCATCCCATCAGGACCTGAGTTGAAGGCAGAGGCTTTAACCCACTGAGCCACCCAGGCGCCCCATGAATTCCATTTTTAAGAAAACCGTGCAGTCATATATATGCTAAAACATCTGCACCCTAAATTTAAGGGGGATTTTTTTCATACTATGTATTTGCAATAGACCCCAAGGGTGTGAGTCATTGATACCCTAAAACATTATTAAAACTGGACTAAGGGGGGGCGCCTGGGTGGCTCAGTGGGTTAAAGCCTCTGCCTTCCCCTCAGGTCATGATCCCAGGGTCCTGGGATGGAGCCCCACATCCGGCTCTGCTCAGCAGGGAGCCTGCTTCCCCCCTCTTTCTCTCTCTCTCTCTGCCTGCCTCTCTGCCTACTTGTGATCTCTCTCTCTGTGTCATAAAATAAAAAAAAAGAAAAAAAGGAAAAAGTCTTTAAAACTGGACTAAGAACTCAGGGGGAATGGGAAAATAAGGGGAGAGGAATTAAGATGAAGTCATGGGTAAGATTACTATACAAAATGCCTGCAGTAATTGCCTGGCCCAGTTACTAAAGATGGACTACAAATTTAACTCCACTCATCCCAGAAGTCATAGTAAAGAAGGGAAAACAAATATATTCAAAATCCTAAGTGCTGGAGCGCCTAGGTGGCTCAGTCGGTTGAGTGTCTGCCTTCCGCCTGGGTCATGATCTCAGGGTCCTGGGATTGAGCCCCATGTCTGGTTCCCTGGTTAGCGGAGAGTCTGCTTCTTCCTCTGCATCCCCACCTCCCTCATTCTTTCTCCTCTCAAATAAGTAAAATTTAAAAATCCTAAGTGCTTTTGACATTAAAAAGTAAGTAGGTTGTTTAGGAGAAGGCCATGTTTTCTTAGTTCTAAAAGTTGATTGCATTTTACAGATGTCTCTGATTGATCCCATAATAACAAATTCAATTTGATTCTGAACAGATTCATGGAAGATCTTTGATAGTCCTTGAACTCTCTGTGATGGGTTCCAAAATTATGCATATATATGTACATGTACTTTTCCTGCAAAGAGGATTTGAAATTTTAATCAGATTCTTCAAGGGGTCAGTAGATTCCCAAAAGGAAGAGAACCTCTGAAACTTTTAGAGGGAAGGACAGATTGTCTATGTTTTAGACCATCCTTCATTGATAATCCCTCAATGATATTTTTGAAACTGAGGTTTTAATAAAAAAAAAAAACTAATAATTTTTAAAATGAGAAGCTGACCAAAAAAGACACTATTTCAACAAATTTATTTAGTTTCTAACATCGTCCTATCCAGTTAGTAGCAGAAAAGATAGTTTTTTTTTAATTGCATGTATATCATGTATTGATTCTTTCATCCAATAGTTATTCAGTGAGCACACTTATTTTATCCATCCACTCAGAGTTATTTAGGCTCATCTGTTTATTAATGTTAAGTTAATGATAACTGAAGTGATTTAAACATAGGTGCTTTTAATTTCAAGACATTTTTGTTCCAGAAATATAAGAAAATTGTGAATTTGCTTTGATTTATTCTTGTCCAATTTCGTGCAATCACTTCTGATAGTCAGTTCAGAGGAATACAAGTAGAATTTAATATGGAGTGAATAGGACATTCTTGTTCCTCTATTGACTTATTGTATTTGAATGTAACCAAATTATAAATTCTGGGGTCCATAATGAGGGCAGGATATAGCAGGAAAAGTCTGAATGGCTGTTTATCAGGGTTTCCCAGGATGACATTAGTTTGATGATTATTACAGTTAAGGGTGTGATTTTTTTTTTTTTTAAGATTCATTTATTTCAGAGAGAAGAGCATGAGTGTGGGGGTAAGGGGCAGAGGGAGGAGAGAGAGAATCTCAAGCAGAATCCCCCCCTGAGCACAGAGCCCACCACAGGGCTTGATCTCAGGACCCTGAGGTCATGACCTGAGCTGAAACCAAGAGTCAGAAGCATAATGGGACTGAGCCACCCAGGTGCCCCGAGGGTGTGATCTTAATATTAGTATCCCAGAGTTGATTAACATATTTTGGTCTACAAGAGTGAAAAACAAGAAAGCAAGTTGGGTGGTGGGGCGTGGGGGAACACATTCATTTTGGGTAACCAGGATGCTCAGATTGTACACACCAAGATAACTGTTTTAGCAGGTCTGAAAAACAAATCAGGCAGTTGCTTAGTAAATGAGGCACATTGTTTTGAGAGAGCTCATTCAGACAGCGGTGAGACCTGAAAAAATGATCCCCACCCCGCCTCAGAGTATACCTCTTCTAAAACAGGAAAATTCATAACACCCTGGATTTTGTGTGTCTGTTCCCTGGATAATGATGCTGGGTAAAGATTAGCAATTTTTTTTTTTTTTTTTTTTAAAGTAGGCTCGATATCCAGCAAGGAGCTCAACGCAGGGCCTGAACTCAGGACCCTGAGATCAAGACCTGAGATGAGCTCAAGACCTGAGATGAGATCAAGAGTCAGGTGCTCAATCCAATGAGCCTTGGCAATTCTCTTTCTGTAGACTGATCTTCACATAAACTTCATTTAAACAGCATACTAGGCATTGATTAGACAAGATTACATCCTCATTTTAATTAGGGGTTCAGAGTGTTTGTCACCTCCTCAGTTACACATTCACTGACAGTTTTAGGGCTTGTTCCCACAGCCAGCTAATTTATGTAGTACACATTTTACTAGCTTAATCCCCAGAAGTTGCCTTATTTTCAGCACTGTTGTTGCTGTTTATAAAAAGTTACTTCCTCCAAAAACTTTTTAAATGCTTTCGACTCAATCTAGTAAATATATACTAGTGTCAGCACTGTATTTTACCCTAGAAATATTTACTTGAGGGAAAAAAAAAAGGGTTGAAGTGGGCGCCTGGATGGCTCAGTGGGTTAAAGCCTCTGCCTTTGGCTCAGGTCATGATTCCAGGGTCCTAGGATCGAGTCCCGCATTGTGCTCTCTGCTCAGCAGGGAGCCTGCTTCCTTCTCCTCTCTCTCTCTCTGCCTGCCTCTCTGCCTACTTGTGATCTCTGTCAAATAAATAAATAAAAATAAAATCTTTAAAAAAAAAAAAAGGGTTGAAGTCACACAACCCAGTGTTTCAGTTATTTGCCAAACACTTAAAATCCCTAAACCCGTGGTGATAGTTATGCAACTCTGTAAATACACTAGAAATCATTGAATTGTACACAAAGAGAGTGAATTGTATAGTATGTAAATTATCAATCAATAAAATTGTTTTTCAAAACGACTGGGGAAAATTATTTACAAAATCAGCAATATCACTTTCCAGTACCATTTCTCTAAAGGCATTATTGGGAATAGGGAATATTGTAGATTAATTTGCACTGAAATATGGCCTTCCAAACCTGGAAATTCTGTTTTCCTTATTCATGTGTCAATCCCTACTGTCTTCCTTGGGAATAACTGTTACTTTTACTGGGTAAAGAGACTCAAAGATTAGGAGTACTTGAATCTACTGGGTGCAGGAGTTCCTCCCCAGGAGCAGTTGATTTGCATGACTCTTGTGTTGTTCTACTTATTTTAGTGCTAAATATTCTCTGAAAAAGGAAAAAACAGTGTATGTCTTTTTTATTTCATTTACATTTGTCTCCTCTCTAGTAAACTATATTGAGGGACAGATTTCTGCTGTAACTTCTTTATTACCAGTAAAATCTCTGTTAAAAATGAATATTATTGACAATTTACTGACTGCTTTTTGAAAGAGGTGGGCCGTTAGATGAGCAGAATGTTGTTTCTATGGAAACCTCATCCTGTTGCTACCAGTGGATAGACACAATGGGTACAAGGATTGCTTTCATTCCACAGTACAAAAATGATGGCCACTTTACAGGCCCAAATAAGTCCTCTAATAATATAGTCTTGGTACTCTTATTTGAGGACTGGCTTCCCTTATTCTTTGACTCCTATTATTTTGTTTTTGGCTAATTCTTCCCATCATTAATAACAACAGGACGTGATTTTGCCAGAAACCAGCTCTTAAAATGGTCTGCTAAAAAGAGATGTATTTTCACCACATTTCCTATTAATATCATGACTCCCTCCTTCTGGTTAGCTCTTCCCCTTAAAAATTAAAACTGCAGGGGCACCTGGGTGGCTCAGTGGGTTAAAGCCTCTGCCTTCGGCTCAGGTCATGATCCCAGGGTCCTGGGATGGAGCCCCGAATCGGGCTCTCTGCTCAGTGGGGAGCCTGCTTCCCCCTCTCTCTCTGCCTGCTTGTGATCTCTGTCAAATAAATAAATAAAATCTTTAAAAAAAATTAAAACTGCAATTCATGTTGTACATTTCCTAATTGGAATAAATGGCTCTTTAAGGAATTTTATGAAAGACATAGCAGTTATGCTTTATTTGCCAAAAATGCTACTCTTTTTTTGACAGATCTTATAGTGTAAGTCTTGTAAAAGTGTTAGCTGTTATTATTTAGTAGTACTGGTATTAGAGGTTAGTAATGCTACCAAGTATGTTAGAAATTATTTCAATAAAATTTTTTGAGGTTTTGAGCTCTCACTGTTTTTTTCTCTGTTGTTTTAAAAGGTAGCCCAGATTAGCTGAAAACTCTCAGAATTACTTTTCTAGATTTACTTGCAGAGTGGAGTTGTTAATACAAAGACTACATGACCCGCAAGCCTAAAATATTTACTACCTGGCTCTTTTACAGAAAATGTTTAGCAATCTCTAGCCAAGAGGAAAATGACTTGCTTTTGTGCTTTTTACTTACACTGAATTCAAAAATTCAGTTTTGTCATAGCCTATCTCTCTCCCCCTCTCTCCCCCAACCCTGAGGTGTTTTTGTCATGGGTAATATTTTACATTGTTAATATTTGTCACCGTAAGTAATACACTTTTTAAAATTAATACATTTTTTTTACACACGCTTCATCAGCCATTACTATAGTTTAGCGATAGGGTACCAAGAACTGGTGGAAACCAACCACCCTCCCAGTGGGAACAGCTTTGAAGAGGAAGTGTTGCTCTGCTCCCCTCCATTGGGTCGCATTCTTCCGTAGTCTAGTTGACTCAGAATTGCCGGTGCAAAAGTGCAGGGTTGTGTAACCTTCTTGCACTGAAGTAACGTGGCATGCAGAGTTCATAACAGGTTTTGTTCTAAGTAAATATATGTTACTGTCCGTTCACTATGGAATTTGCAGATGAAATTTCCAAACTGCAGATTAGATTCCACAGTTCTGGGATCCCACCAGCTTTCAGGTTGGTGCTGGCACTGCCATGCTGGCCCCAGAGGTGACACCTCTGTAGTCTACAATCTAGACCCATGCCCACAGGGTCCCTTCTTGTCTGGCTTGCACCTGCTTCCACGTGGCCAGGAGCCACTCTGCCTCACCAGTTGTAATTCCTTTCAACTTATTTTCTTCTCTTCGTGGAATCCAGCCTCGAGGGGAGAAAAAAAAATCTTTCCTTTGGCTCAGAGTCTCCATTTCTTATCTTGGAATCTCTATGTAAGATGATTGAGAGTGAGAATGGTTGCCTTTGGAGGAACTTCCTCTCCTTTCTGCGGGAATATAACCTCTCCCTCCACCTCCACCGGAACAGTGTCATCAGGTCTTAATGAGCCAACATGGATATGTTTTCTGAAGTCTGGGTTGTTCACAATTAGTATCACATGTAGGACCTTCTCAGTATGTAGTCAAGGATGAGCCTTGCCAGGCAAACATAGTCCAGGACATTTTTCCTTTTCTAGTTCCAGTTCCTCTAATAAGAGATGAAAAACAAGCCTGTATATCCTTTATCCTTTATCTCCTGGATCTCAGTTTCTGCTACAGTGCAAGTCACATCTTAAATAACGTACTCATGCCTATGAAAACATACCTACTTCAGTAATGAGATAAGAAATATTTCTATCTGGGCACCTGGGTGGCTCAATTGGTTAAGCGGCTGCCTTCAGCTCAGGTCCTGATCCCAGGGTCCTGGGATTGAGTCCCACATCCGGGTCCCTGCTCGGTGGAGAGCCTGCTTCTCCCTCTCCCTCTGCCTGCCGCTCTGCCTACTTGTGCTCTCTATCTCTGTCAAATAAATAAATGAAATATTTTTAAAAAATTTCTATCTGTACATTCCTTAGCCTCCATAATAATTTTACAGTGGTGGAGCGCCTGGGTGGCTCAGTCGGTTAAGTGGCTGCCTTCAGGTCAGGTCATGATCCCAGGGTCCTGGGTTTGAGTCCCACATCAGGGTCCCTGCTCATTCCCTGCCCATCTGGGAATTGGCTTCTCCCTCTGTCCCTCCCCCCCGCTCGAGTTCCCTCTCCCCCCCTCAAATAAATAAAACCTTTAAAAAAAAGGTTTTTTTTACAGTGCCATAGCATGTATTCACCAAACACAATTTTATATGCCCAAGTAATATATTCACCTTCTCAATCTTAAAATATCTGCATTTAGAAAAAAGCTTTTTAGTTTTTCTCAAAATGAACAAGTGGGTGTTACTTTAAATGTGCAACTAGAAAGCCTCATTAGGTAAGCTTCTTGATACAAAAGAAATAGTCTAAAGGATTATTCAGATCTCTCACTTCTATGGATACAATAACTGCTTCTCTAACGTTTTTTCTTTTTTTAGCTTCAACTAAATACAGATTAAAAAAATTATAGGCATGTCTTTTTTAAATTTTTTATTTTTAAAGATTTATCTATTTATTTATTTGACAGACAGAGATCACAAGTAGGCAGAGAGGGAGGAAGCAGGCTCCCCACTGAGCAGAGAGCCCGCGATGGGGCTCCATCCTAGGACCCTGGGATCATGACCTAAGCGGAAGGCAGAGGCTTTAACCCACTGAGCCACCCAGGCGCCCCGGCATGTCTTTTAATAATGTTTTATCAAGTCACAGTTCCAGAAGGTTTCTTATAAACTCTTGGTTTGCAAGTACACATATGAATATTTGGGGCTGTAGTTACAATTCCATCTGACAGCATACTCTTCAAATACTCTGATTGCCCCTTAAGAAAATCTCTCTCTCTAGATGTTGATGCAGCAATTTGTATTCAACTGTCTGAATGCCAAAGCCACACCCCCACACATTCAGTCTTGCCTGCAGAGCGCCTATCATTTTTGAGCCTCAGAGGAAGTGCTCATTTGGGGATAAAGCAATAGAAGCTTCCACTAAGCATGATTTGCATTGTGCCAAATTATTAAAGTGGTTTCCAAAGTTTACACCGCTACTAACGTTAAAAAAAAAGAAAGAAAGAAAGAAATTCCCCATATCAACCAACGTCTGTTAGGTAAGCCTTCAATAACAAAACAACCCCAGAAATTTCAGTGACTTCACAAAAGGTTTCCTTCTACCTGTCATCTAATGGCAACCATGGGCAGGCAGAGGCACTGCTCTCCCTGTCTGATTCTGGAATCCAGAACTCTGGTCTGGCGTGATGGGCTTTTGTTTAAATCCCCTATGCCACCTACTAGCTGTGTGATTTTACACAAGTTCCTTGACTTGCGTAAGCCTCTGTTTCCTCATCTATAAAATGGGGATAATAATGGTACTTTTAGAGTTGTTGTAAAGATTAATTGTGATCACATGTAGAAATCAACTAGTAGTTGAGGGCCCTGCACATGGAATTTCTCCCGAATTTCACATTGCTTCCTACTCGGGCTCTGAACACCTGTACCCTCGGATTATCAACATTTGCGCTTCAGATGTTGGTCCACTTTACTATCCTTTGGAGGGAGGAATAAATGAAACTCAACTTTGTCTTGTGGCTAACTTGATATTGTGGGGATATAGCTTAGAAAGTAGGTTGAAGTTCTTGTCTTAATTTTTTTTGTTTGTATTCAGGGGGAGATGTGGCCTATGCTGGGGGGGGGGGGATAGAAGTCGAGAAAGTCCCTCCATGTATCCTAGAGAGAAACAAATGTCCTTGGCCTCTAAGAGGATGCAAGACACATCCTTTGGTGCTACCCAAGTACATAATTGGAGGAAATGTGATGTAGCTCTCTTGCCTTTCTGTGTTTCTGAAGAATGTCTCCCTTGTGGAAAAGCCGACAGGATGATAAAAACCTCCTGATTAATGTAATGCTTTTCTCTGTTGCTCAGGGCTTATCCGTATGTAGATGCCTGTGTGTTTTTAAAATAACCAGTTGGAAGAACATCTCAGGTCCCTCTTTGCTGATCTGTTTTGTGTGCTGTGCAATGACCTATTCTTATAACAGTACATTTGGAGGTAAGCAGATCTGAATTTGAATCCTAACACCTTCACATGCTCGTTATACTAGCCTGGATTCCTAAATGAATGTCCTCTTATTCATCGATTTATCTCTTCATGTGTTCATTCTCATTCTGAACATTTATTGAGCACTCTTGCTATGCCAGGCCTTAGGCTGGACCTAAGGGGTACAAACATAAGGAAATATGACACCAACCCAGCACAGTTTGCCTTTGGTCTACCATGGTAGCCTACAAAGTTTCCCAACCACTCATACCATCATTAAAACATCTTTGAGCACAAGCCTCTCATGTACGTACATTTTTATATATTATGTACATGACTTCTATGTGTTATATTGTGTACATAATAAGACATTTGATTAAAAAGCATGGTATTTTAGGGGTGACTGGGTGGCTCAGTCTGTTGAGTGTCTGACTTGATTTTGGCTCAAGTCGTGATCTTGGGGGTGTGGGATTAAGTCCCATGTTGGGCTCCCTGCTGGGCGTGGAACCTGCTTAAGATTCTCTCTCTCTTTCTCTCTCCCTCTGCCCCGCCCCACCCACTCTCTCTCTCAAACATAAGATATTTTATTTTATGATATGATATCATCTTATGATATGATAAATTATCATGTGATATTTTATCATAAGGTTATTTTATCACATACTACCTGGGTGCATACACCCAATTTTAAAGGCCACTGATCCAGTGGTAAGCTTTTCTGGACTTGACTTTCTGTTCCGTTGTTGTAACATGACTTAACCCATTTACTATAGGCTAGCAGTGTTTCAAATGGTGGAGCTTCTACTGGTCCTTCAACTCCTTTCGTCTTCTGCTGGCTGACTTGGCTGTGAGGCCAGAAGTGGTGGTGTTGGTCTAGGTACCACCACTACATTCTCATGTAGACACCACAATGCCAGATCCCCATAGCTCATCTTTTCATCTTGGTTTTGCCACAGAAGGAGCAAGTGTACTTTGCATGCTGGCTTATTTCAATCTTCTTCACTACTTTTCTGAGGGAGGCACCAGAACATGTCCCATATTTACCAACAGTTCCAACCCTCTTGGTGTGTTTAGCTGCGTCCCCGCAAACTAGGTCTGAGCCCAGAGAGGAAGAGATGCAGTTGAACTTCACTTTCTTCATTATTAAAATTGTGATGATGATGAAATCTTTCTCATGGTATTTTTGCTCCTTTATTCACTCAACAAATCTCATTGAGCACTCTCCAGTATTAGATTCTGTCTGAGGGACTGGTGAAATAGTGCTAAGTGTCAGTTGTATTTTTTTTTAAGATTTTATTTATTTATTTGTTAGAGAGAGAGAGAGCCAGCACAGGCAGACAGAGTGGCAGGCAGAGGCAGAGGGAGAAGCAGGCTCCCTGCTGAGCAAGGAGCCCGAGGCGGGACTCTATCCCAGGACGCTGGGATCATGACCTGAGCCGAAGGCAGCTGCTTAACCATCAGTTGTATTTTTTTAATGTCTAAGGGTAGATCTCTGTTGGAGGGGGTTACTGTTTATACTTACTTATGTTTTAATTGATGTTCAATATATTAAAATTCTTAAGTTTTTTTTTTAAGATTTTTTTTTTTTGACAGACGGAGATCACAAGTAGGCAGAGAGGCAGGCAGAGAGAGAGGAGGAAGCAGACTTCCCTGCCGAGCAGAGAGCCCGATGCGGGGCTCGATCCCAGGACCCTGGGATCATGACCTGAGCTGAAGGCAGAGGCTTTAACCCACTGAGCCACCCAGGTGCCCCTAAAATTCTTAAGTTTTAAAATCTAGTTTCTCTTAGGTCTTTAAGACCAACTTAAACATGTCGGTAATTATTAACCCTATCATATGTTGTATAAAGATAAGATCCATTACTTTTACTTATTCTGTAATTAATGTTTAATTAATGCTTACATTTAAAAGATTAAATCCTCATCATTAGCATATTAAGTAGTTTATCAAGTTTCACTAAACATTTAAAGGAAATATATATTTAATATAACTGATTCTCTCAAACCCTTCAAATTCCTAACAAATTCCTAAAATTAGTATTAGGATTCAATGCAGGAAACTGACATACCCCAGGTGTCTTAAGAAAGGGGTTAAATATAGGAGATTAGATACTTTGCCAAATTGTTGGAAGCGATGGAGGAGTGAACTCTAGGCATACTCTCTTGGTGTGACTTCCAGAACACTGCAGAACTGATCTGTCAAGAATGTTGCTTTCTGGGGCACCTGGGTGGCTCAGTTGTTGGGCATCTGCCTTCGGCTCAGGTCATGATCCTGGGGGTCTTGGGACTGAGCCCCACAGGGGGCCCCTTGCTCGGCAGGAAGCCTGCTTCTTCCTCTCCCACTTCCCCTGCTTGTGTTCCTACTCTTGCTTGCACTCTCTTTCTCTGTCAAATAAATAAATAAAATCTTAAAAAAAAAAATGTTGCTTCCTCTGCCACAATCAGGAAAGTGATCAGGAGGCCAGAACCGGAACTATCGAGAGAAAAAAAAAAATCCAGCAGCATACTGCCTGAGATGCCATTCAGAGGTCATAGAACTGGGACTAGGAAGTCATAGTAGGCACCACCACAATTGCCTTGTCACTGAATTATGCTGTTGGGCTGCCACTGCTGCAATTGTTTCTCAACACTCAAGAAACTAGAGACTGGATACTGGCACCCAAATTTTATCAGCACTACGCACTGCAAAGTGTCAAAAAGATGGACTTTGCCATGCTTCTGTCTTTTTTTTTTTTTTAAGATTTTATTTATTTATTTGACAGACAGAGATCACAAGTAATCAGAGAGGCAGGCAGAGAGAGAGGAGGAAGCAGGCCACATGCAGAGCAAAGAGCCCAATGCAGGGCTCGATCCCAGGACCCTGGGATCGTGACCTGAGCCGAAGGCAGAGGCTTTAACCCACTGAGCCACCCAGGTGCCCCACCATGCTTCTGTCCTATTTGGTCATTATGGCTCATGTGTATGTCGTGGCTCTTTCAAGTGTATTGAAACCTTCAGGAGGAAACGGGTCATGCCTTCTCTTTTTCAGCCTGTAGCACAGGCACAGTTGCTCAGTAAGTACACACTGATGCTTGGGTATTCAATATATTGACATTTGATACTGTCATTTTGATGACCTGGTTTTGATTATCCTAATCTTCCACCTCCTTCAGCTTAATATCCAGTATGTCAACCATAAGCAACTGAGCATGCATAGTAAGTATTATTGAAATGGAAAAGAAGAACTGAATCATTTCCATTGGCTGTTGGTCAGAGACATTCATTGTGGACATTACTATGTAGCTATTTTGCTGCTGAAAACAGATCTTCAGGAGTGGTTGTCTGTAGCAAAAAAGTTTATAGTTTGTTGTATTAGGGCATCAGTACATCTAATTGGTATAAGTTCATTTACATCCTGAACCCTCACTGTTTAAGTGTGTTGGGAATGGTAGCCATATATGGCATGTACAGCCATCATGCAAATTTAATGCTAAGCAAAATTTCCTGATGTAACACTACTTACCTACCCAATAATTATAAAATTCTATTTAGAAAATTAACCAAATTCTCATCAACTTTTCAGATCAAAATCACAAATATTCATCAAACCTTTCCAAACAAGTGTGGTTCTAGAAGACTTCTGGTTTTTGGATAGCAGTGTATAGACATTTCTGTCCCATTGTCATCTCAAAAAACACAAGAACAAAGACCAGATACAAAATCAATCTTTGATAAAACTTAGGAGACATCCGAGGCATAGACAGGGAAGTAGAAAGTGGGAAAAGTAGAAAAGAGAAAGTGGAAGTGAGAAGTCATTGAGTGACTCTTGGTGGACTGGCAGAGTCCCAGAGGGGCACCCGAAATAAGCTGAATTCCCTCACACAACCTATGAAAGACTCTGAAACAGGGTACCAGGTACCTGAGTGGTGGAGGCTGACACAGAAGATAGAAGCTCTGGGAAAATTTTGATTTGGCCAAAAGTAAAAGAACTGTAGCCAGTTCTTCTTACATTCAAGTCCTGCCCTTCTGTAGGCTGCTTCCAATCAGCTTTTTTGTACCTACTCGTAAATATGAATGGCGGGTCAAGGACTGCCAGATGTTTAAGGAAAATGTCCAATAAGAAAGAGGGAGACTGAAACAAGTAAATAGGAAAAAAGGAGAGCAGGGGCGCCTGGATGGCTCAGTGGGTTAAAGCCTCTGCCTTCAGCTCAGGTCATGATCCCAGGGTCCTGGAATGGAGCCCTGCATCGGGCTCTCTGCTTGGCAGGGCACCTGCCTCCCCCCACGTTGCCCCCGCCCCTCCACCTGCCTCTCTGCCTACTTGTGATCTCTGTCTGTCAAATAAATAAAATCTTTATTTAAAAAAAAGGAGAGTAGACATGTGTACATGGTGTATATATAAAACAATCATGGAGTGAAAAAGGAACACTCTTGAAACTTTTAAGCTGGAGAGTAAGAATTCAAGAAATGAAACAAAACAAAGATAAAACCAAGGAGACTTCTCAGAAACTAGGAAAACAAATAGAGGACAACAAGGAGAGAAAAGATAAGAAAATTAGAGAATTCAAAAAGTTAAAAAACTACTAATGAGTGTTTTAGGAAAAAAAAAAAGGCAGAATGATAGGGAGAATATTATCAAAGAGATAGTACAAAAATATTTTCCAAAACTAAAAGATAAGAGTCTTCAAATGCATAGACATCACCAAATGCCCAGCAACATGAACAAAAATGAAACTCTCACCAAGTTACATCATGGTGAAATTTTAGAAAACCATAGGTAAAATATCCTGAAATCTTTTAATGAAAACAAAATAGATCACCTATCACACCCTCCATCTCAGCCCTGGATCAGAATATCATTCGATTTCTCATTAACAACACTGGAATGATAAGCAACGATTAACAACACTGGAACTGGTACTAACAACTAAAACAACAGCAACAATGGAACAATTCCCTGACATTTCTGAGTAAAAACTTATTTTTTTAAAAGATTTTATTTATTTGATAGAGACAAGAAGAGCAGGAACACATGCAGTGGGAGTGGGAGAGGGAGAAGCAGGCCTCCTGCTGAGCAGGGAGCCCAATGCAGGGCTTGAACCAGGATGCTGGGATCATGATCTGAGCCTAAGGCAGACACTTAATGACTGAGCCACCCAGGCACCCCTAAAAATTTATTTTAAATGTTCAATTCTTTATACATCCAAACTCTCAATTAGGAGTGAAGCCAGAATTTTCCGTGCTGTATCTTCCTTCCATTGTTTCTTAGGAAGGTGCTGAAGGATATGTTCCACTAAAAGAAAGAAGTAAACCAAGAAAAAAGAAGACATTGGATGCAGAGAACAAGAAGTTTATGTAGAGAGAGAAAAAGGAATTTCCAGCGTTTTCCAGCATGATGTCGGAGAGCAAAACCAGGAGGACAGTTCTGCAGCTCCGTTTGAGGACAGCTAGTCTAGATTGGAGCAGGACACTGAGAAACTGCAGGTGTGGTGTCTCTAGCAGGAGAAAAAAATAATAGATAGATCAGCTGACAAACGACCATGTAGAACTTTACTGAAACATTTCAGTATTGAGTATTGCAAAATTTAACTGTAAATTCAAAGAAATTTAAGTGCACGAAAAATGAGGTCAGTGTATCCATACAATGGGATATTACTCAGCAATTAAATGAGCTATGAGAAGACATAGATGAATCTGAAATGCCTCCTGATAGGGGAAAGAAGCTAGTCTGAAAAACCACATACTGTATGATTCCAATTATATGACATTTTGGAAAAGACAAAACTATGGAAATGGTAAACAGATCAGTGGCTGTTAGCGGTTTAGGAGGACGGGAGTGAAACACGTGGGTTTCTTAGGGTGATGAAACTATTTTGTGTGATACTCTAATGGTGAATATAAGACATTAAAACCTGTAGAACTTTTTCAAAAACCCATAGAACTTTACAGCACGAAGAGTATACTTTAATTCATGCAAATTAAAAAAAAATTTTTATTTTTAAAGATTTTATTTATTTATTTGACATGAATCACAAGCAGGCAGAGAGAGAGGGGGAAGCAGGCTCCCTGCTGAGCAGAGAGCCTGATGCGGGGCTCAATCCCAGGACCCTGGGATCATGACCTGAGCCGAAGGCAGAGGCTTAACCCACTGAGCCACCCAGGCACCCCACGCAAGCAAATTTTAAGTATAATCTAGGAGGTTGAAGGAACTCAGTATAAAATGCATAGTATGACAAACGAATCTAAATATATTGCAAATATATGAAGAAACCTCTCTGGAGGGAGTGAGAGAATAAAGGTCTGACCCAAGTAACTTTGGAAATGAGTGCAGTCTGTAAAACTAAAGGCAAAGGCACTGTACATAAGCACTGTATGCAGACTGATTAAAAAAAATAACAACTAGTTGCTTTGTGGGCTAATAATTCTGAAAAAACTGTTTGTTTGTGTATATTGGAATATATTGTGTATATTGGAACTGTTGTGTATATTGGAATTGAACCATAAGTAAGTGGATGACTGATGGTGAGAGCTATGTTCTTGTTGGATTGGGAGTTTATGGATAAGTAAGGGGAAGATGCAGGAATGATCCATGTGGTACTTGGAATAGAATTGGAGATGGTATGAACTTGTGTTTATATGGAGAGACTCAGCTACCTATGGAAATATTTATAGATATGTGGGTCTACACAGATTAGTACACTGTGTATGTCTTCTGTATCTGTCATCTGGAAGAGCCTAGAAGCAAGACACCCTAGTACCAGCACACTAGCACTCAGATCTTGGCTTCTAATACCATTCTCCAACAAAAGGAACCAGAGTTCCTTGGAGAAATGACTGATTCTAAAACTGGAATAGAAAAAGTACAGTATGAGCCTGTAGCATTTTGTAGTACCAGAAAGTAAGAGAATACTTAAAAAAAAAAAAAAAATTAAGGGGGCCTGGGTGGCTCAGTCCGTTTGCCATCCTATTCTTGATTTCATCTGAGTCATGATCTCAGGGTTGTGGGGTTGAGCCCTATATCAGACTCAGTGCTCCGTGGGAAGCCTGCTTGAGATGCTCTCTCCCTCTCCCTCTGTGCCCCACCCTGCTCTCCCTCAAATAAATAAATATTTTAAAAATTAAATTAGTTTTAAAAATCCCACCACAAGGATGGAGATATGTCAAAAGGATACAGAAGCCACCTGACAGAACTCCAATGGCCAAGCTGGAACAATTTAAAAATAATGGAAAAAAAGTTGTATTGGATGATAACCCAAAGTATAAAAAATAGATATCTATGAGTCCACACTGTATATATAAGTGATTGAATAAATGGGGAGAATAGACAAATCTTCCAGGTAGAAGAATTCCAAATAACTTATGTAGAGCTAACTCCCCATTCATTAGGTAGAGCTGAACATAGGACTTCCTTTCAAAGAGTATAGTAAAGAAATGGGGGAGGGGGGGCAGTTAACACTCCCTTAAGCCAGAAGATCAAGGTTAGTGCCAAAGTGGTAAGTCATATCAATAGTAGGTACTCTCACTAATGAGAATGGTCTTCTTCCCAAAAATAAATTACACTAGTCTAATCACGATTGAAAACATAAGACAAGGGGTGCCTGGGTGGCTCAGTGGGTTAAAGCCTCTGCCTTCGGCTCAGGTCATGATCCCAGGGTCCTGAGATCGAGCCCCACATCGGGCTCTCTGCTCAGAAGGGAGCCTGCTTCCCTTCCTCTCTCTCTGCCTGCCTCTCTGCCTACTTGTGATCTCTGTCTGTCAAATAAATAAATAAAAAATCTTAAAAAAAAACATAAGACAAATCCTAATCGACAATTATTCTACAAAATACCCGACTAGCATTCCTCAAAACTGTCAAAGTGATAAAAACAAAGGAGGGTCTGGGAAACTCTCAGAACCAAAAGGAGTCCAAGAAGACAGGATCCTGGAACAGAAACAAAACAAAACAAAACATTAAGGAAAAACTGAGGCAATCTAAATAGAATATTGACTTTAGTTAATAATGCATCATTATTGATTCACTAATTGTGACAACTATACCCCAGTGTAAGTAACGGAAGTTGTTGATAATAAGGGAAACTAGGTGGAGGCTTTATGGGATCTCTCTGTTGTATCTTTGCAATAGTTCTGTAAATCTAAAGCTGTTCGAAAATGGAAATGTTTATTTTAAAATTTGAGTTAATTATTAATTCAAGGGAAACTAAATCGGTTTGCAGGTGATGAAGTAAAATCATAGTATACAGTTGGATCAGCCTTGAACAATATTTACATAGTCATGGTAACTCAAATGTGAAACGTGGCCCCAAGAAAAGATTGTGATATATTTGGAAGTTGCACATATCATAAGAAATCACCGGATACCACCTGCAATTGATGAATCAAAAGAACAGTATATCACAGAAAGGTGGAGTTTATTACATGAGGAGCTAAAAGAACGGAAAGTGTTTAGGACTGGAATTGACCAGGAGCTATTGTTTTTTGTTGTCACAAGTCACTATTTTACTTTTTTAAACTATGTTGATGAGTAGAGTTTACATTGGAAAGCCTGGAGTACTTGGATAAAAATTTTAAAATATCATGTCTAATGACAATAAACATTTCAAATTAAAATCACACATTTGATAGGTTAAATTCTCTAATATGTTGGCTTTTCTGATATATTTCAAAACATCTGTGTTATCGAAACCTTTATGTGATGGTAAATATTCTCTAATCTAAGGGAAGCCAACCAACTAGACTTAAACTTAAAGACTCAGGGCCACAACATAGTTCTAGATTTGAATTATACTATGATATTCTGTGCTGAGACCTTGGTTCTTAGTTACTAATTCCACAATGATCCTACCTAAACTCCAGGTTTTCATGCCAATCTCTTCTTACAGTTCCAGAAATACCACCTGCACATGCAGGCAGGAGAGGCTCCTGCTCTGGTTTCAGCACATAGCACAAATACACATTTATTTGAAAAACACAGGCGCCTGGCTGGCTCAGTCAGTAGAGCATGTGACACTTGATCTCAGGGTTGTGGGTTGGAGCCCATGGTAGAGATTACGTAAAAAAAAAAATCTTAAAACACACACACACACACACGCCTCAATTTTGTTATGTATATTTTACCAAATATTTTAAAAATCCTTTCTCCCCCTAACAACAAAATGGCAATCTTAGGCATAAGTAGGCTCTGAATGTGGTCTCTTTTTTTCCCTACATAAATATTAGTACTTGCTACATGTAGAAGAGGAAAAAAAAAAAAAACCAGAACCCTCACCCCCAACATGCATGCGTGCACACACACACACACACACACACACACACACACACACACACAGGTGCTTCTGTCATTCTGGATTCTATGCTCTGTGCGGAATTAGCATGATTTCTCCTAAACTTCTTTTCTCTTGAGGAATGATCTTCAGGCCCCAGAGCTCATGCCCAGTGTCTGAAACAGAATGGGTTGTGCTGCTATCTGTGTTGGGGACAGAATGCTCTGGATTTGAGTGGCCAAGGGTTTAGGTAAGAGGGAAAGACAGACTAACTTGTTAAATCCCTTCTCTCAGATAGCATAAATGCAATAAATTCTTACATAACATACTATTACCCAGTAGTGCAAAGCACCCATTTTTCTTGCTTCTCCTTATGTTCCATTTGTGGTTCACAGTAATTAGGGTGGTGTTTGCAAAAGTTACACAGAGAGGCTGAGAAATATGTTGCAATATTAAACAACTATTACTCTTCAATGTGTATGTATGTAGGTAATATGATGTGTAAAGCATGATGGAGATAATTTCCACGAGTCACTAGATGGACATTGAGTGCTAAAATTCAGAACAGTTTTATTTTTATAAAAAGGTTTCATTAAAAATTTTCCCCAATTTAAATTAAAACATCTATTTTATTTAGAGTATCTTAACTGAAATGTTGGTATTTGCTTATTCTAATTTGAGTTTACTTTTAATTTTAATAGATGTTTTTTAATTTTTAGAGGAAACCTGGAGACATGAATATAACTCTACATTTTAAATATTTGACATTTACTTTAACATTTTTGATGAAATGTATTTCAATGTATATAATTTCAATAAAATGACATTTTGTTTTTTATTCTATTTTGTTCTATTTTTTTTTTAAGATTTATTTGAGCGAGAGTGTGCAAGTGAGTGTGTGGGCAGGAGGAGGGGCAGAGTGAGAGGGAGAGAGAGAATCCTCAAGCAGACTCCCCACTGAGCACAGAGCCTGACATGGGGCTCAATCCCAGTACCCTGAGATCATGACCTGAACTGAAATCCAGAGTTGGCCACTCAACCAACTGAGCCACCCAGGAGCACCTTAATGTTTTAAATTGGAGGTTGGCAGGCCTTTTCCTTAAAAAGCCAGACAGTAAATATTTTAGGGATAGGGGCCTGTAATCCCTGTTGTAACTATTCACCTGTGCTGTTGTGGCAGAAAGCTGCTGTAGACAATAAGGAAATGAATGAGTATGATCAAGTGACAGTAGATATTTGTTTACAAAAACATATGGTAGCCTGCATTTTCACAGTGGGCCTAATTTGCTGACCCTTGCTTTAGATCATTACCATCAATGGAATGCAAGGTATGTGAAAAACATTGATTAAAACAGCATAACTCATGATCTTACTGAAATAAAGGGAAGAAAAATTAATTTTGTAGACTAAAGATATAATTTATTAATCAAATATGTCTCTATTTTATAATCTATCTGAAGTTACCATACATCAACAGAATGCCCAGAGAAGCAAATAATCATCTTCATGACTTTGAGTTGGTTGGGCAATGACTTCTTAGATATGACATCAAAAGCACAAAGGACAAAAGGAAAGAGTTAACTAAATTGGACTTCATTGAAAGTCAAACATTTGCTTACAAGGACAACATCAGGAAGGTGACAAGGCCCTACAGAATGGGAGAAAATGTTTGCAAATCATACCTCTGATAAAGGAAACTGTATCTTGAATGTATAAAGAACTCTTAACTCAGTAGTAAAATGACAACCTAATTTTGTTTTAAAGAATTTATTTGACAGAGAGAGAGACAGTGAGAGAGGGAAGACAAGCAGGGAAGTGGGAGAGGGAGAAGCAGGTTCCCTGCTTAGCAGGGAGCCCAATGTGGGGCTCGATCCCAGGACGCTGGGATCATGACCTGAGCCAAAGGCAGCTGCTTAACCGACTGAGCCAACCAGGGGCCCTAACCACCTGATTTTTAAATGGACAAAGGATTCAAATAGACATTTCTCCAAAGAGATATGTAAATAGCCAATAAGCACATGAAAAGATGCTCAACATTATTAACTTCAGGGAAAGCAAATTAAAACCACAATGAGAGGGGAACCTGGGTGGCTCAGTTGGTTGAGTGTCTGGCTCTTGGTTTCAGCTCAGATCGTGATCTTGAGGTCCTGGGCTCAAGCCCCTAGTCCAGCTCCACTCTCAGTGGGGAGCCTGCTTGGGATTCTCTCTCTCCCTCTCCCCCTGCTCACACACACACACTCCCTCTCTAAAATAAATAAATACATCTTAAAAAAAAAAAAAGCAATGAGATACCACTCCACACCTACTAGGATAGATATAATAAAAATGTCAGATAATAACAAGTGTTGGCAAGGGTGTAGAGAATTCGAACCCTTCTATACTTCTAGTAGGAATGTAGAATGGTGCAGCTGCTTTGGAAAACAATCTGGCACTTCACCATATGGTTAGACAGATGTAGGTTACCGTATGACCCAGCACTTCCATCCCTGTGTCTATATACACTCTAGGGCATAGGAAGACATATGTCCACACAAAAACTTGAACATGAATGTTCACAGCAGCATTACTCAGAACAGCCAAAAGGTGGAATAACCCAAATGTCCATTAACTGGTGAATTAATAAACAAGATGTATATCATGTATATCCAGACAATGGAATATTACCTGGTAATACAAAGAAATAAAAAGAAATAGTACAATTTGTTACAGCATGGCCGAATCTTGAAAACATTAGGCTAAGTGAAAAAAGCCAGCCACAAAAGACAGCTTATTTTATAATTTCACTTATATGAACTGTCGAGAATAGACAAATGAGACAAAGTATATTAGTGGTTGCCTCGGGTGAGGGTTGGGAGAAAATGGTGGGTGGGTGGGTGGGGTGGTTGCTGTGGGTATGGGATTTCTTTTTAGGAATTCTGGAATTATTCTGGAATTAGATAGTGGTGATGGTTGCACAACCCTGAATATATTAAAAACCACTGAATTGTATATTTTATTATTTTATTTTATTTTTTAAGTTTATTTTTTTAGAAATCTCCACATCCAGCATGGGGCTTGAACTTACAACCCTGAGATCAAGAGTCACATGCTCTCCCGGCTTAGCCAGCCAGGTGTCCCTGAATTGTATATTTTAAATGGGTGAATTGTATGGCATGTGAATTATATGTTATCAAAATTGCTATTTTTAAAAATGGGATCTACGGGGCACCTGGCTGGCTCAGTCCATAGAGCATGTAACTCTTGATCTCTCAGGGTCATGAGCTCGAGCCCCACTTTGGGGGTAGAGTTTACTTAAATAAAACCCATCTGGCACTGTGCCTGGCCTATGGTAGAGGTTGAAATAAAAGTTCTTTTTCTCAGACAATTATCATATGATCTCCCCGATATGAGGAATTTGAGAGGCAAAGTGGGCGGTTTGGGGGGTAGGGAAGGAAAAAATGAAACAAGATGGGATCGGGAGGGAGACAAACCATAACAGACTCTTAATCTCAGGAAACAAACTGAGGGTTGCTGGGGGGAGGGAGGTAGGGAGAGGGTGGCTGGGTGACCGACATTGGGGAGGGTATGTGCTATGGTGAGTACTGTGAAGTGTGTAAACCTGACGATCCAGACCTGTACCCCTGGGGCAAATGATACATTATATGTTAATAAAAAAAATTTTTTTTTAAAGTTCTTTTTCTCTTTCCTCTTTCCCGAACTTCCCAACCTAGGATACCCCTGAAAGACTTGTTAGATTATTTCACCTCTGACAGGATTTTTACCTACCACCATCTAGGTTATCAGGTTTACTCTCTCTACACAAACACCACAGCCTTTAGACTTTACCCTTCCTTTTTTGCTTCCCTCTGGTCACCAGCAGAGGAATTTCCTAGGATAGGACAGGCTCCACTAACACTCATTTGGCAACACGGACCAGCTTGAAATAGCTTTATCATCCAGGCTCTGCACAGGCTGCTTCTGTGGGCTCTTCTCCCCGGAAGTCACTTCACAGCTTGAACTGGAAACTTCCATGACTCCTACCTGCCTCCCCTCCCCCTCTCTTTCTCTGGTCCAAGTCAAACCATTTCTCCCCTCCCCACCCCATCCTCTGCCTTGCCTCCCTTAATGACAAAATGCTCTTTCTGTCTGGGCATCAGGTCTACCACTGCCCCACTCCCCCCAACCCCCTGTTAGTAAAAACTTAATACAACTACCACCAGTAAGTATTAATTTCTTCACAACTCCCTAAAACTTGACCGAGCTATATTTCCCTAAGTCTCTAATATACAAAGCTCTCCCAGAATCTGTTCTGTTGTTGGCTTGGTATTAGACTTTAGACTTCTCCTCATCTGTAAAGTGGAGGGTGACGGAGTCCAGATTCTCTGAGGCTCCTCTGGTCCTTCCATTTTATCTTGGCCCACTCGTAAGCCTTTTCTAACAGCCACTAGTAATAACTGATCATGCTGCTGCCTGTATGTTACTTCCAATTTTTATAGCATTGGTGTTGGGTGGGAATGCTCTGGAACTCATGTTGAAAGCAAGGAGATCAGGGCAAGGATTAGAACCTGGGCCTCTGTGTTCTCTCTATGGGTGTCTTGTTACCCAAACCCACTGTAGAGCACAAAGCCAGGTGACCGTGAGCCCTCGGTGTGCTTATTATTCATCTTACTGTAATGTGAACCACCAGGGCCAAGCATAGTGCTCAGAGCTTTACATGCATTATTTTATTTAATCCTCAATATGAACCTATTGTTACTTCTCGTTTTATAGATAATAAACTGAGGCACAGAGAGATTAAGACCCTTGTTCAAGGGCAACCGGCTGGTAAAATAGTTGTCTAGGATTGATACACAGACATGCTAAATCCTTAAGGCATATGTTTTCACATCTGAGGATTAATGTCCGTTCTGATGATCCCATGTCTATCTGAATGGGGTTCTCAAATGTGCTTATGATTGGGAAGAAGAATGGGTGCTATGACCCTTGATACTCAGAGTGGGACCTGGACAGTCACCCAGTAGCAGATAAGCAGGCAATCCTAACATCTGTTGACAAGAGTCTTGGAATGTAGGAGTCTCCAGCCTTTCTTGAGTGATGAAATTTCAGTCTGGTTTTGGTTTTGAAAATTATCATTGCAACCAACTAACACACTCTGCTTTAGAATTCTGTTTGGGTGGCCCCAAATGAACCCAGAGTCTTTTGTGTCTAGTTAAAGCTTGGAAAGTAGAACCTTTAAAATACTTGAACCATTTGAAGCAGGGCCTCAGGTCAAGTTGTTGCCATAAAAACACAAACATTGGGAGCGCCTGGGTGGCTCAGTGGGTTAAGCCTCTGCCTTCCTTCAGTTCAGGTCATGATTTCAGGGTCCTGGGATTGAGCCCCGAATCAGGCTCTCTGTTCAGCGGGGAGCCTGCTTCCCCCTTTCTCTCTGCCTGCTGCTTTGTCTACTTGTGATCTCTCCCTCTCTCTCTCTCTGCCAAATAAATAAATAATTAAAAAACAAAACAAAAACACAAACATTGGGACCCAGAAGATGTTAAGGAAAAAAAAAAAGGACAAAGTTTCGTGTGCTATAGAGATGTTCATAAAACTAAACCAAGGGACACCTGGATGGCTCAGTTGGTTAAGCAGCTGCCTTTGGCTCAGGTCATGATCCCAGCGTCCTGGGATCGAGTCCCACATCTGGCTCCTTGCTTGGCGGGGAGCCTGCTTCTCCCTCTGCCTCTGCCTGCCACTCTGTCTGCCTGTGCTCGCTCACTCTCTCTCTAACAAATAAATAAAATCTTTAAAAAAATCTTCAAAGTCATTCACTCTAATAATTTTTTTAAAAGACTTTATTTATTTATGAGAGAGAGAGAGAGAGAGATGTGCACACACAGGGCTCATCCCAGGACCCCGGGATCATGACCTGAGCTGAAAGCAGACACTTAACTGACTGAGCCACCCAGGCGCCCCCACTCTAATAATTTTATGACAGAAACAAGGCTAGGAAGTGAGACGGTTTCCTGAAGGTCACAGTCTGAAGAGTGGCAGTGGCAGAGCCAGGCCTCCTTCCAGTTTCTGGCTAGCAGCTCTGGCCCTACCTTGCTGAGCCTGGGGAAGGCTGTGAACAAGTAAGGGAGGGAAGTGCCGAGCATCCCTGCGGGCTGGTCGGTGAAGAGGAGCCACAGAAGGAGAAGGGTTGCGTGGAAGGAAACTGCCATAGGAGGGTGAAAAGGTGGGTGACCTGAAGTCCTTCTAGGGCTTGGACTGGAGCCAGGAGGTATTGTGGGGAACCTGGGAGAGTCCTGTTTGATGAAGGGGTGAGGTCAAAAGGGGGATGAAGGCTATCAATCTGGTGGTGTTGTGCTGGCTACATTTGAGGAGGAGTATTTTAAGGCAAGGAGGCCAGTGAGGACACTATTCAGGAAGGCATGTGCTAGGGCCTTTTACTTTTAAATATATGAGAGACACAGAGAGGTGTCAGCCTCATACTCATGCTCAGCTAGAATTCAGACTCGTTAGGACATATCCAGTGAACAGGTTGGGCTGCCTTCCAGAAGCCCCTAGAGTTAACTTCCGGACAGCCCACTTCTATCCTCCCTTGCCCACCTGCCTGGCTCAGCTGAAGTGAGTGGGCTTTATCCTAGGCACTCACAAGTACAAACAGGACTACTGATGGTGCATCGTGAGCCAAGGAGCAGGTCCCAGGAACGGCTCTGTGCCCCCTCTCGCCCAACCCAGGGTGGGGGATTCCTCCCACCTGGACAAATGGGGCAGATTCTGTGCTCTCGGCCCCTCCTGTCCCAAGGCTCAGCAGTCTCACCCTCCATCTCTCCCGCCCAAGGACAGCTGGCGGACGTGCTCAGAATCAGTTGGCCATGTTCCCTCAGCTGCAGACTGGGACCCAGGCTTGGGTACCAGTTCCCCCAGCTCCACCCTGTAGAGGCAGGCCTGCTGTGGCCTGGACGCTTCCTGCAAGTGTTTCCTGCGAGCGAGGCCCACCTCTCATTGGCTCATCTCTTCTCTGCAGCCGGCCTGAGGAGTGGGGTCTGTTTACGAAAGGCATAACTGTTTCTAGCTTTCTTAGGGAAGCAATTTAACAAATCAGTACATTTTTGGAACAACTGTCATGTTAAAGAAGCACAGCTCCTGAGATGTAATTATAAACTTAAGTCCTCTCTCTCTCTCTCTCTCTCTCTCTCCTTAGCCCTTTAAATTCAGTGGGGCTGTAGGTTTGCTGCACCTGGATAAAACTCGAGGCAGTCCCCATGATTTCCCTGTTTTTTCTGAGTCTGTGTTCACCCTAAGTCTGAATATAGATGCAACTCAGTAATTAAGATGTTTAGATAATGGTTAAAATTCCAAATATGATGTAGAAGGAAGGCTTTCCCCTTCTCCTTCAGCTCAGGCTGAACATATGCAGTCGGCAACACTCCTGTCCCTCCCCTCCCATCTTTTTAGCTGTGGTTTCTGATGCTTACAGTGTTGGAATGGGAAGAAGCAGGAAAATTTCCACTTGATTGGTGCTGGCATGGGGATCTGGCTTTGGTGTTCTCTGAACTTGCCAGGTGTTTAAAGCGGACACTTTTGTGTGCTTTATATCCCTCCCTGTCTTAATCAGTTAGGGCTGCTGTAACAGAGTACCACTGGGTGATTTATAAACAACCAAAATTTATTTCACTTGGTTCTGGAGGCTGGAAGTCTGAGATCAGGGTGCCAGCCTGGGTGGGTTCTGGTGAGAGTGCTCTTCTGGGTTAGGGACTGCTGACCAGTCTCATTGTATACTCGTGCAGCAGAAAGGTAGCGACTAGCTCTTTGGCCTCTTCCTAGGAGGACATTAATCTCATTCATCAGGGCTCCACCTTCATGACCTGACTAAGTCTCAGAGCGCCCCCCCCTTCCTAAATATCATCACATGGTTGAGGGGTAGGATTTCAATGTTAAAACTGGGTAGGAGGGACACATTCAGCCCACAAGCCCACCATTGCTGGGGACCTCTCACCTGTGGTTCTCTAACTTTGGGTGATGAATTTTCCTTTGGCTCATGGCTTCCTCCTTCCACCGTCCCAAGGAACCTTCAGGTTCTCCCTGAAATCTCTTCACCCCTCTGGGCTGCCTCATATATAGCCTCTTTGACTATCCCAGGCCAACCTTCTTTCTCACTCACAGCTCTCTCTCTGCCCCAACAACTGTGAGGATAGCTACTTTCCAAGTGTAACCCCTGCTGTGCCTCTTGACATTTGGTTTCTCAGGCTTGACATCTTTGAGATGAGATGGAATGGAACTCATAGCACACCTTTCCCCAGAGAAACCCTCATCTAAAGTCTTGCTCTCAATTCACTTGTACCTTACACACTCTGCCACTTTGGGATTAGCACTTCACTTTGGGATTTGGCATTTATTGTGATCCAGCTAAAGCTTCTATTTTAACATCTGATTTCATTTCATTTAGGACACATCTTGAACCAAAATGCTTCTATTATCCAACTCCTGAGCATTAATCTGACATATTTATTTATTTATTTATTTATTTTTAAAGATTTTTTTTTTTTTTTGACAGAAAGAGATCACAAGTAGGCAGAGAGGCAGGCAGAGAGAGAGGGGGAAGCAGGCTCCCTGCTGAGCAGAGAGCCCCATGCGGGGCTCGATCCCAGGACCCTGAATCATGACCAGAGGCTTTAACCCACTGAGCCACCCAGGCACCCCTGACATTTTTATTTTTTAAAAAGATCTGGGAGGGGACACCTGGGTGGCTCAGTGGGTTAAAGTCGCTGCCTTCAGCTCAGGTCATGATCCCGGGGTCCTGGGATCGAGCCCCACATCGGGCTCTCTGCTTGGCGGGGAGCCTGCTTCCCTTCCTCTCTCTCTCTGCCTGCCTCTCTGCCTACTTGTGATCTCTGTCAAACAAATAAATAAAATCTTAAAAAAAAAATCTTAAAAAGATCTGGGAGGAGTGCCTGCGTGCCTCAGTTGGTTGAGCATCCGACTGTTAGTTTTAGCTCAGGTCATGATCTCAGGGTCGGGAGATGGAGCCCTGCATAGGACTACATGTTCAGCAGGGAGTCTGCTTGAGATTCTCTCCCTCTCCCTCTGCCCCTCCCACACGCTCTCTCTCTCAAATAAATGAAATAAATCTTTAAAAAATCTTTTTTTTCCATCATGGTAAGTGTACTCTTTAATCCCCATCACATATTTCCCCCAGCCCCCCACCACCTTCCCTCTGACCACCATCCGTTTGTTCTCTATAACTAAGAGTCTGTTTCTTGGTCTCTCTTTCTCTCTCTTTTTACCTTTGCTTGTGCATTTACTTCTATTTTTCAAGCATAGGAGACTGATCACTATTTTAATTTATTTCCCAGGTCTCACCCTTTGGATCTTGTAGATCCAAATCTGGACCCTAGTGGGGGGGAGGGGCTCTAATTTAAAAGAGAGAGAGGCAGCAAAAGAGAGGGGTGGGGAGAGAGGGGGGGGGCAGCGTTTCAGTAGAACTCTGTAAGGCCTTGGGGCATCCGAGTACGGTCCTCTAACCATGGAGGAGAGTTGCTCTCCCTCTCACATTTCTAGTGTCTCTGGGATGTGGTGTGAGATGGTAGAGCAGTGGCTGTGACAGATGTCTTCAATGGCAGACTGTGACAATGCTGGGGACCCCCTGCAGGAAGAGGCAAGAGCCAAGAGAATTCAGAAACTTAGGGCATACACGACCTTGAGCATGTTACTTCTCTGAGCCTTGGTTTTCACATCTGTGGAAGGAGAGTAAGAATCCCTACGTCCCTGATAGCCAAGAGCCTATGAAGTGCATTCTAAATTGGGAAGAAGTGGGTCACAAGTGTCTGGAATAGAACCTATACTTAGATTCTACTCAGTCTCCCATCTCAGACTGTGTGGACCGGGAAGTCAGGGCCCACATCATGTTTGTTTTTCTTCTCTTGCAATGCGAGCACAATTTATTGGATGGAATTGTGGTGCCGTTGGCCTGGGTCTGTCGGGGATGCTCGTGGTGTGGATTTGCTCTCCAGAGTCGCCTGTTTATTTCACACGTGCTCTCCACCACACCAAACCTGCAGAAAGTGAAGGACCAGTACTACCCCTGACTTCATCACTTCCCAGACAACCCAAGCCAAAGCCCCTTTAATTATCGATTTGATAACTTTGTTTCATTTTCCAAGATATTTTTTGAAACGTTGAACCCACTTCTCTTTGCTTCTACTTTTGTTGCGAGTCGAAGTCTTATTCCTGAAAGAGTTTCCTTCCCTTCCCCCTTTTTCTTTCGGTAATGTCCTTTTTGTCTTCACTTGCCTCCTGGTGTTCAGTGTGCTCTGTGAACCGTATTCATTCATTCAGACAGGGGTGTGGAGGAAGTGTAGGCCAGGAAACCCCAACACCCTCCATAATGCATGGGAGCCTTCAGTTTGGTGATTACTACAATTGTTGCCTCGTGGAACAGTGAGCCATTAGCTGGTTCTCAACCCCCTATTAGTATTACCCTATAATTTAATCACAATTAGACTCCTAGAAACATAGACATGGGAAACAAGTGGGCAAAGGAGGCAGATAGCAGAAAACAACAGCATTTGGGGGTTCTAATCAAAGGCACTGTTTTCAGAAGGTGCAGGACCAAATAAGAGGGAGGTGGGAGAGCTCGGAATGAGGTAACCGGGCAAATGATTAAAAGGACTTTGTGTTTTACTTTCTAGTATTGAGGTTGGAGTCTGCTGGGCATTGATCTCATTGGCTGGGCTGAGCTGGGCTTGTTTAATAGCAATAGGGATTGGAAGAGGATTGAGTGATGACCTCGTGTCCCCTTCACCTTCTCTCCTTGAAATCTGTGGGAGGAAGATCTCAAAGAGGACCCTCTGAGGAGGTGTCTCCCTTAGGGCCAGAGCACGTTCTTGAATATCTGTTGAAATCAACCTCCTTTTTGAGGGGCTCTCAGAGGCATTGAGATACCATTCGCATTGGCTACGCATCCTCTGGGGAAGTGTAGTTGTGGGGGATAGACACAACCAGGGCAGGAAGTAGGGGCATTGCGAGGTGGAGGAGATTTGAGGAGGGTGTCCTTAGACCTTTCCACAGGACTGTTGTCCTACTCGAGCCTCAGAAACCTGGACTGCAGTGAAGAAAGGAGGAACTCCAAAATCTGAGCCCCCAAATGACAAGGAAACTATTATATCACACTGCAACATGGATTGGTCCACAAAGAAAAGAGCCGAGTGTGCATGTTCAGCGAAGCCCACTCCCTCTTCATTCTTCAATAACAGCAGCCACCTTAGGCCAAAGTCAAGTTGTTAACGGCACAATCGGCTGAGAGCACTGCAGGAATATGGCAGGGGAGCAAGGGAGATGGGTGGCTGGAGCCAGTCAGGGTGAACAAGGAGCTGGGAGCCCAAGCAGCTGTGAGCAACATTTTGAAATCCCTTGGAGGCCTCCCAGTTCCCTTTCCTCCACTTCTCCTCTTACCACTTAGGATCCAGTCCTTCTAGAAATCCACTATTGTGTCTAATAACTGAACATCCTCAAGGTATTAGGAGAAATTTCTGGTGTTCCAGAAGGTTCTAGAAGTCCAAGGGTCCTTTCCCCAAATCAGAAGACAAGACCTGGGTGCATGGGAAAGAGGACTTCTCCTTCCCTCTGACTCTCTCGGCATCAAATTCTCCACTTCTCATGGTAACCTTGCAATCCCAAGTTGGTGGCTTTCCAGGACATTTCTAGTTTCAAATATTGTATCCTATTGTTCTCATAAGTACCTGTGAGGCCACATGCCACGATTTTGTTATGGAAGAAAACTGTAAGTATAGTCCTAGCTCAGAGCATTTCCTGTCCAGCTGAAATTACATAAATCTTGCCCTTCCCTGGCACCTAGGCACAGTGGCAATTGGAAGATAAACTGGAATCGCAGCGAAGGAAAAGTTAGCTTGCAGGTTGGTGTAGGAGCAAAGGATAGATGACCTCCTGCTTTTTGAAGCTTGATTCCGAAACCCCCAAAATGTCTGCAAAAACCCACCCTCGTTATGGACAAAGATTCAGACTTGTTTTCACCCGAAAGCCTCAGACACAGCTGTGTGGCTTTCAGCTTTTCAGAATTCTCTTCCCCCCTGGCCCCTGATAAAAGTCCCTTTAATAGAAAAGAGAGCCTTTTCTTCTAGAATGAGAAATGAGAGTTAACTGGCCTCTTCCTTCTGGGACACTGTTTTTCACATTGAAGTTCTCAACCCACTGTTGGGTCATGAAATCAATTTAGTGGGTCCTGACCTTTGGCAAAACTTCAAAACTCTCCATAAATATGGATATAGATATATATACACACAGATATGGATACAGACTAGAAGAGAGAAAGGAAAGGAACACAATGTATCGCAATACACCATACGGATTCAGATAAGTACTGCTTTGTGAAACATTTGTTTCTGTTTTATCTACCTGTATGTATGTGCCTCTTATACGTGGATAACTACATAAAATGTATTTTTCCCCCATGGGTCACAGTAAAAAAGTTGGAGGGATGCCTGAGTGGCTCAGTAGGTTAAGCAACTGCCTTCACCCCAGATCATGATCTTATGGGTCCTCGGTTGAGCCTCTGCTCAGCGGGGAGTCCACATCTCCTTCTCCTTCGGCCCCCCCCCTCCCCGCCCCCAACAGCAGCTAGGATGCACTGAGCACCAACGGCCCACCCCAGGCACTCTACCAAGTGCCTTAAGTGAGTAATCCCTTTTGAGTCTCACCCCATCCCCCACAGGAAGAGGAGTACTGTCCTTACAGTTCCCCATTTTATTTATTCTTTTTGTTTTAAATTCTTTCAAGTAATCTCTATGCCCAACATGGGGCTCAAATTCATGGCCCTGCCATCACGAGTCGCAAGCTCTACCAACTGAGCCAGGCCGGAGCCCCTACCAACCTCACTTTAGAGATGAGGAAACTGCAGTTAAATAACGTGCCTGAAGACACACAGCTAGTACCTGGCAGACAAAAACTGGGTCTCGCACCCAGGATTGTTCAGCCCATGCACCACGCGAGCTGGGTGGGCAGTTCGTCTGGTGCGGACCAGTGGCGACGATCTAGTCCGGCCATCCATCGAGGCTCCTTGCCTGCGGGTGCAGGGCAGGCGGGGCCGGGGAGTGGAGGAGCCCAGGCCTGGGGAGCTGGGGACCAGGGGCTGGTGGCTGCGAGGGTGGCAGAACCCTCCCCCAGCGCCGCTCCTGCAGGCGGCGGGCTGCAGCTCTGCCATCGCAGAAATCGCTGCTAATTATAACCAAACAATGAGCAATCACAGCCCGCTCGCTAGCGGTTTAGCTCTCGTTAGAGGCCTGGCAGGCTTTTCATTAGAACTTCCCCGCCGCCGCCTGAAGGCGGTGGAAGGAGCTCTGGGCTCCAGCTCCCTCCTCCCACTCGTCCGAGCCTGGGCCCCAAGTCTATCAGGGTTTAGGGCCCCAAGTCTATCAGGGTTTAGGGCGCAGTGTTCGGCGTGGCGGGGGGGTAACAGGGGTACCCGAGGAAGAACTCTTGCTCTTGCCTTCCGAGAGCTGCCGTCCCCCCAGCAGTCTCTCCACCGGAATCAACAAAAGCCAGGGCCCTGGAGGCTGGCAGAGAGGAGAAAGGTTCTGGACAGTTTTGTGTCCTGGGCGACTTCTATCTTTCTTGGGCGCTGGGAAAATTTATTTTCTGCTGCTCGATAAGGTGGAGCACAGAAGTACTTGCTCTGTGTAAAGGATCTCTTGTGGTGCTCATTTCTACAGGACGTCCCAGGAAGAGGGACTCTGGGAATCTTGGCAACTGTAAACCTGGATCACTAAGTCATTAGAGGCAGTGGGACCCAGAGGAATTCCTCAAATGCCTATTTTTTAAAGAAGATTTTTATTTATTTATTTATTTATTTATTTATTTATTTATTTATTATTTATTTATTTATATTGATGTGGGGCTTCATCCCAGGACCCTGAGATCATGACCTGAGACGAAGGCAGAGGCTTAACCCACAGAGCCACCCAGGCACCCCTCAAATGCCACCCAGCACTCCATCATTCTAGAAAACATTCATAGTCTTCCCTCCTCAGTCCTGCATGTAATCAAAAGTACATTTGTACATTGAAAGATGAGTAATGAGTCTAAGTATATTTTAAATGGCCTGAAATCCACAGGCAAAAGGGCTGAGGAAAATAGTGTTAGACATAAGATTTTACATATTAGCTCTGCCTCAGCCGGGATTCCGCTTGTCCCTCTCCCTCTGCTCCTTCCCCCACGCACACTCGCTCTCTAAAAAATAAATAAATAAAATCTTTTAAAAACCCCAACAAGTTGGTCACCCTTTAAGAAGTGGCGAGAAGTAGGGACGCCTGGGTGGCTCAGTTGGTTAAGCGGCTGCCTTCGGCTCAGGTCATGATCCCAGTGTCCTGGGATCGAGTCCCACATCAGGCTCCTTGCTCGGCAGGGAGCCTGCTTCTCCCTCTGCCTCTGCCTGCAGCTCTGTCTGCCTGTGCTCTCTCTCTCTCTCTCTCTGACAAATAAATAAATAAAATCTTAAAAAAAAAAAAAAGAAGTGGCGAGAAGTAAACCAATGTGGGCAGAGTAGGATGGCAACATCTGTAACAAGGGATTATTGATCCCTTATACAGCACTTAGTACGTGGCAGGCTGTGGTATAATAAATAATCACCTGGTTCTAGCTCAGATCTCCTAAAAACCATGGAATTTCCTGAGTGATAGGACTGTCATGTTACTCATGTCACAACAATGTTACTCAGGGCCCTTCTTGACCCTGTAGGAGTTTATGCTAATGAGATGACTGCTGGGTGGGGGGGACCCTAGATGGCTTCAGGATAGAGGCTGGCAGCCAGAAAGGCTAATAGGTATGATTAGTGGATGGGAACTCTAGCCCCACCCTGCCAATCTCCAGAGAGGGAGGAAGGCTAGAGACTGTTCAAGATAAAAGCTCTTGAACAGCAAGATTTGAAGAACTTCTGGGTTGGCAAATACATCCTGTACAAGAAGGACAATGCACCCCAACTCCATGGGTACAGAGCCACCTGCCTTGGGACCCTTCTGGGCCCACTCTGTGTAACTCTTCATCTGGCTCTTCCTTTCTATTCTTTATAATGAACTAACAAATGTAAGTAAAGTGTTATCCTGGGTTCTGTGAGTCATTTTAGCAAATTCCTGAACCTGAGTGGGGGCAGGAACCCCCTAATTTGTAGTCATCTGGGCAGCAATATAGGAAGTCCAGGCACCCCTTCATGGCTGGCATTTGAAGTGGGGGCTGGGCCCTGATGCTATGAGTAGATAGTGTTAGAATTGAATTATGGGGGCGCCTGGTTGGTTCAGTGGGTTAAGCCTCTGCCTTCGGCTCAGGTCATGATCTCAGGGTCCTGAGATTGAGTCCTGCATCGGGCTTCCTGCTCTCTCTGCTTTCCTCCTCTCTCTCTCTGCCTGCCTCTCTGCCTCCTTGTGATCTCTCTCTGTCAAATAAATAGATAAAATCTTAAAAAAAAAAACAAAACCCTAACATGGGTCCAATCTTTTACTTGTTCCACACCTGCCCTCCAGCTCTGAATGTGGTGAAAGTCTTCCCTTTAAAGTCACAAGTTTTGGGTGCCTGGGTGGCTCAGTCATTAAGCATCTGTCTTCAGCTCAGGTCCTGATCCCTGGAATCAAGCCCCACATCAGGTTCCCTGCAAGGCAGGGAGCCTGCTTTTTCCTCTCCCACTTCCCCTGCTTGTGTTCCCTCCCTTGCTGTCTCTCTCTCTGTCAAATAAATAAAATCTAAAAACTAACTAAATAAATAAAGTCATGACCTTTAACCTCAGAGGACCACTTGCTGCCCAGCAATCCCATAATCTGTCTCCCCAGCCAGTCACTGTCCTACTCCTTGGGATAACTACATCATACTCTTCCCTTCTTGGGCCTTCACACAACTCCCCCTGCATCTCACTTTTAGACATTGGTATTATATTTTCCTCACCGAGAAAAGAGAAATCAGAAAAAAAAATTCTTATCTTCCCACCACCAAAAGTGCCAACCTTCCTGATGCAGGCTCTTATACTCACTCTGCTTTCTGTCCTCTTAATGATGAATGGACCGTCCATGTGACTGAGGTCAGGCCCTTTTTCTGCACACTGGATCCCTTCCCTTCTTGCTTATTAAAAGGCATCACTCCAGCAATTACCTGCTTTCTTGACTGCATTATCAAATTTTCTCTCTATTGGACCATTCCCATCAACACACTAATGTGATATAACTCTCATATAACCATCTTGGGCACCTGGGTGACTCAGTGGGTTAAGCCTGTGCCTTCGGCTCAGGTCATGATCTCAGGGTCCAGGGATTGAGCCCCGCATCGCATTGGGCTCTCTGATCACAGGGAGCCTGCTTCCCTCTCTCGATCTCTGCCTGCCTCTCTGCCTACTTGTGATCTCTGTCAAATAAATAAATAAAATCTTTAAAAAAATAAAAAATAAAAAAAAAAGAAATCCTTGACTCTATCTTCCCCTTCAGCTACTTCATCATTTTTCTGCTAGTCATTCATAGCAAAACTTAAACAATTTTTTTTTACTGTTTTGGGATGCCCGGCTGGCTCATTTGGAGGAACATGTGATTCTTGATCTCAGGGTCGTGAGTTCAAGCCCCATGTTGGGCGTAGAGATTACTTAAAATAAATTTAAAAATTTTTTTTTATTGTACTGTTTTTATCTCCTCACCTCCTATTCTGGCACACATACTCCAATCAGGCTTGTTCCCCCTCCCAGGACAGTGAAATCACATTTATCACGGTTCCCAATGACTTCCATGCTGACAGATTCAGTGGTCAGTTCTCTGTTCTTACTTGACCCCTCAGCAGCAATTTCTGTCATTTGATCACTGTCGTGCTCAAAGTCTTTTCCTCAGTTGCTTTCAGACACCCCAGTCAACCAATCTTCCTCTTACTTCACCAGATCTCCCTTGTTCATTTTCTTTTTTTTTTTTTTTTAAAGACTTGTTTGACAGTGAGCGAGCAAGAGAGGTAATGGGGGAGGCAGAGGTGGAGGGAGAAACAGACTCCCCGCTAAGCAGGGAGCCCTACACTGGACTCCATCCAGGGACCCGGGATCAGGACCGGAGCCCAAAGCAGACGCTTAACTGATTGAGCCACCCAGGTGCCCTCCCTTGTTCATTTTCTTCTCTGGATGCATTTATCCCCTTTCACCAGCATTAAGATTGGAATGCCCTAGAGCTTAGCTTTTGGATATCCTTTTCTCTTTTCTCTTCCCTTCCCCTCTCCTCCCTTCTTTCCTTCTGGGTGGTCTGATCTAGTCCCATGGCCTACAACACCATCCACATGCTGTAAGATCCCCTAGTTACATCTCTAACCCAGGGACTCTCCTGTGCCCTGGATGATGGAAGGCAGAGTGTGTCTTCAGTTTCCTCCCTCTGGGGCATGTTTCTCCCCACCTCTCTGCCATTTCTCTCTCTTCTGATATTCAGTTTATTCACACTCAGGGGTAAATGATAGGGATACAACATTAACTGGCACTCGGTACAGTGCCTTGCACGTATTGGGAATATTAATCAAATGTAATTAAATTATGCCTTTCAGGGAACAATGTTTACATTTGGCCAAAGGCAAAGTTATGCCTCTCTACTGATGAAATTTCAGATACGGGCAGATACGGTTTCATCTTCATCAGGCCTGAGATGGAAATGGGGGATGTAAGTATATTTTTGAGGGTAAGAGGCTTTTCTACAATTGCTCAAATCATGTTGATCGCTGACTCATTTCTTCTGTTAGGAGTCTTTGGTGTTTCTCTTTTCTGGTCTCCTTGTGGTCAGGATAAGGTAAACTGGCTGACTAGAGCCGCAAAGCCACACCCTAAATTTTCATGGCTCCTGCCTGGCTGTGGCAGCCCCTTTGTTAGATCACAGCACTGACAAGCTGTGGGTTCTTTCTTCACTTAGCTTTTCAAAAGGACACTGTTCTTCAGCCACCGACTAAATCCTTAACTTGGCCAACAATGGTGGATATTCTCGTCCAGAGAAGCAAGTTAGACCTTAACATGTGACTGAATCATGTTTGAAAATTACACATGTCAGATCCTCCATAAAAAAAAGAGTATCATCCTCCCTCCCTCCCCTCTGTACTTTAGACTGATGAGACCCACAAAGGACACCATGCTGTAGACGTGAGGGGCATGGAGTCAGTCTGGGTCCTGTCACTCCAGGTAGGGAGGAGACCCAGGTGCAAGGACTGTTTACAGGGTTCAGGGAAGCACCAAGAGTGAGGAAGCAAGGGAAGGTAGTAACGAGTCGCAGGGACCAGCAACAACAGGAACTAGTTACCACTTCTAGGCTGAAGGAGCCCGTGGGGGAGTAGTGACCAGATCCCAGGGACAGCTGCAGCTAGGAGAGAGTGGGGAACAGGAGACTCGGCCAACCAGCAACTCACCAGGGTGGTATCTGGCCAAATAAACATCCTGACCTCTTCCTCCTTCCCATCTCCTATCAATGCCCCCCAGGGGTCAAAGGCAGCCAGAAACCAGAGGGCAAGAAAGTCTCTTGGTATAGACCACTAAGCTCAGCCTCCTAGATCTCAGAGTAGAGTGGAAACGGCTGGAGAGTGCAGCTGGAGAGGTAGCTAAGAATATTCTGCAGACTTGTTCTGAAAAATAACTCCCAGGGTTAAAGCTATTATAAGGTAATGTTCTCAAGATGGATGGTTTATGACCCCCCATCTCTACTGACAAATACAACTAAAGCTGATGGTCTACTTCAAGATGGAGTATGTGATAGTTTTATGTGTCTACTTAATTGGGCTAAGGGATGACCAGATAGCTGGTAAGGCATTATTTCTGGGTGTGTCTGTGAGGTTGTCTCTGGAAGAGAATCAGTAGACTGAGTAAAGAAGGTCCACCCTCATCAATGTGGGTGATTATCAAATCCACTGAGGGCCCAAATACAACAAAATGGTGGAGGAAGGGCAAATTCTCCCTCTCTCCTGTTTTTTTTAATCTCTGTACCCAATGTGGGGCTCAAACTCACAACCCCAAAATCAAGAGTCGCATGTTCTACCAACTGAGCCAGACAGTCAGGCATCTCTTCCCTTTCTGTTTTTCACCTAGAATGTCTGTCTTTTCCTGCCCTTGGACATCAGAGCTCTTGGTTCTTGGGCCTTCAGGCTTGAACTGAATTATACCACCAGCTCTCCTGGTGCTCTGGCTTGCAGCTGGCAGATCATAGGACTTCCTGGCCTCTGTAACCATGTGAGCAATTCCTTTAATAAATCTCTCTGTATATATCTCTATATCCTATTGGTCCTGTTTCTCTGGAGAACCCTAATATAGAGTATTAGGATAATCTATGTGTGTATGAGACTGCAAGTCTGTTCCCCAAATGATGCTTATATCTCAGGGACAAGATTTATTGAAGTATAAATATTCTTTTTTTGTTTAATATTTTATTTTATTTATTTGACAGAGAGAGAGGGATCACAAGTAGGCAGAGACGCAGGCAGAGAGAGAGGAGGAAGCAGGCTCCCCGCTGAGCAGAGAGCCTGATGTGGGGCTTGATCCCAGGACTCTGGGATCATGACCTGAGCCGAAGGCAGAGGCTTTAACCCACTGAGCCACCCAGGCGCCCTGAAGTATAAATATTCTACAGAGAGTTTTGGCTTAATAACTTTGATATCCAGATCTTCTTGGATAGAGAATTAGGAGAATGGGTATGGAGAGAGACTGGAGGAAAAGGGGAAGGATCTGACCTAAGAGGCTAAATCACCCTTCATAATAAAGAGCTCAGGAAAAGGGGCGACATTTGGGTGCTGGAGAGAGGATAGGACCTTATAACACATAAAAGCTTGAGTCGCTATGGATGTGACGGAATTAAGGAGGAGAAAACGGGGCTACAGAAAAAATTTCAAAGTGTTTCTCTTTTCAAAAGATACTAATAAATAATTGGAATTTCTTTTTAAATGACTTTCAGTTGCTGAACCATATTTCTTTAAATGACTGCCCGAGCAGAGCTAGGGCCCTCAGAGGACCTGTAATTTTATTGGAGTTACACTAAAAACCTTCTGGATGGTTTTGGTAAGGGAAGACTGGTCAGAAACCACTCCACACCACAATCTCTATGCTCTGAGCCGTAGCACACAAGCCTGGAATGTTCTGAGGACCCAGCTTCCTTCCAAGCTGTCGATCCTTATACAGGACCCCTGTAAATGGAAGGCATGGCCATTTTACTCTATCTGTACAGAGGCCAGAGAGGATAAATGGGTTGTTCATGATCACCCAAAAGACTAAAGAAGAAAGGAGGCACAGCCCATGTCTCTGAATCTCTGTGTGGCCTGCCTTCTGCTCAGCTGACTGGCCATGGATTCTGTTTCCTTCCCTTTCTAGAAAGTGAAAATCCATTTCTGCTTACCTTCCTGAGAAGGCCCAGGCTTTTGCCAAGGGCCTGTGTGGGACAAGACTGGAACTTCAGCATTTGTAAAATCATTTCTTTTGGTGTCCTTAATCTCTTTTTTGAAAGCAGTTTAAAATCTCTTTTTTGAAAGCAGGGTTGGGGGGCTGAGCCTGAGGACTAGGGCCTGAGGTCTAGACATTGAGACATGCCATCTTTACCAAGTTCTGAATCTCCCAACCATGCAGCACCATCAGAGGCTCTAATCAGGATGGGAGATTTCCCCATGTGAGCTAATGGGATGTGGGAGATATTGACTGTGGGGTTCTGGAAAGGAGCATCCATTTCCTTTCATGGATGCTATCAAAAAAGCAGCTTGCTCTCTCTCCCAAGTGGGAATGAGGGTACATCTAGCTTTGGATGCTGCTGGCAAGACCACGCTGCAGCCTTGAAAGCTGAAAGTTTTCAGATGAAGTTGACACCCTGAAGGAGGACAGGGAAACCAAAAGCAAGCAAGCAGACAAAAACAACTCAGAGCAAATGGATCAGACCTGGGTGGGCTTTTGTGCCTAACTACCTTGAATAGTTTTATCATTGTCATGGACCAACAGATTCCTTGTATTGCTTAAGCCAGTCTGAGCCATGTTTTTGGTTTTTGCAGTTAGAGACCATTCATCCTCCTGATACCTGATGGCAGCTTATCCTCTGTGCTGCGGTATCAGGAACAGGGAGGCACAGTCTGGGTCTGAGAAGATTCTGTCCAACACGGGTGATATGTCACTATGTCACTGGGTTTTAACTCTCTTCCTTGGAGAGGGAGGGAAGGTCAGTTAAGTTCATCTCACAGCTGGGTGGCGAGGGGCGATAAGTCCATCATTCAGCAAAGGCACAGCTGAAAAGATGCTTCATGTGCTTGAATATGATCCTCTAGGAGCTCAGAGGGCTTGGGCTGCCAGAGTCCCGTGGGGCAGGTGTTCTTTACTCCCAGAGGGTCCATGGAAAGATGTCAGGAAGTCCCTGAAACCCTAAAACTGTATGAGGAATTTTTTGTGAGCACATTTTCACCAAGTTTTCAAAAGGAAAGAATCACTGCTCTGTTTAAATGGTATAAATGGTATAAAGCCTTCTAAACCCACTTGCCCAGCTTTCCCCTTGTCATGAAACAGAGTGACTACTCCTTCTCCTTCTTTCTCCCCAGAGGTAATGAGAATCTGAGATATTGTAGATGGTGGCTAAACCTATTAGAAAAATCACATTTAAGTGATCAGGGAGTGTGCCAAGCTATTGGGAGAAGTGAGCAGGGTGATGTCCTGGGGTGAGAGAGTCCATCCGGAAATGAAGGCAGACCTGAGCTTAGGTGGAGGAGAATGATGAAGCCCAGACCTGCCCTCTGTAGGAGCCCCAGGTCATGGATTCATAGGAACATGCATCTGTGCATACCACAAGCTGTGAGTGCATGGGATAACAGTGACCATTTGCATTGTCTGCTGGTTTTCAGCAGGCATTTATAGAACACTGCCTCATACAGGCCATGGGAGCTGGGTCTCGCATGTTTCCCCCAGGTTCGGAGAGTGCCGGGCCCAGGGTTCCTCAGTAAATGGTGGTGCCGCTGCCCAAACTCAGGTATTCTCTTTTCTCTCCTGGTGCTCTATCCTTTACAGCAGTGGTTTCTAAACCTGACTCATCAGCAGCACAGCTGGGTGATTCCCTGCAGCCCTAGAAAGGCTGCTTGGGTATGTCTGGGGTAGGGCCTGGGCATCTGTATTTTTTAAGGTTTTTTTTTTTTTAAGGATTTTATTTATTAGTTTGACAGAGAGAGAGATCACAACTAGGCAGAGAGGCAGGCAGAGGGAGGGGGGCAGGCTCCCTGCCGAGCAGAGAGCCCGATGCAGGGCTCGATCCCAGGACCCCAGGATCATGACCTGAGCTGAAGGCAGAGGCTTAACCCACTAAGCCACCCAGGTGCCCCTGCATCTGTATTTTTGAAAGCATTGCCAAGTGAATCTGAATACCACTTAGATTTTTGGAACAACTGCTTTATATAAAGAGCAGTGTGTGTGTGTGTGTGTGTGTGTGTGTACATGAATGCTTGTGTGCACATGGACAGCACCTATGTCCTCCAATAGGCAGGCCTAGCAAAAATAGGTAACATATCTTGGGTGGCTCTCATCTACTTTTTTAGGGCTCTCCTACCCTTTGGCCATTTTTCCTGATGCCTCATGGTTCTTTAGCTAACCCCTCATCAGATGGCAGCTTTGTCCCTTTTAGGGACAAAGTGCTTTGTCAGAGGAGACTCTTGGGGATGGTTAAGTTCAAAAGCAGTACATTTCCAATGGTAGAATTTCAGGCTTTGGGACAGGCAAGTGGGTGTGAGAGCTGTTTTAAAAAGAGGGGCCATCTCGCTGTGTGTACAATGGTTGTGAGCTTGCCCCAGCAGCTCTCCGCCCCCGAACTCCCATGTGTATTATCATATGCTCGCATGTCTACCATACAAATAGAATACCCACAAAGCCTGCAGAATGAAAAGCAAACACGTATCACGAGCAGGTGGATTCTTAGAGTGTGCCATCTTTTTTAGGGGGGAAAAAAGGTGATGAATGCATTTTCAGGGTCAGGTCTCAGCACAGGCATGCTCTTGAAGCTGGAAGAGAGGCATCCAGAAATACGAGTTTGTCATGGAAACGCTGACAGGGCTTCAGCCGAGGGATGCTCACAGGTGCAGCCTGGAATGGCGCGGCCTCTCGTGGCTTATTTACATCCTGACTCACTGAATGAATTCTCTTTTCCTGTTTCCTGGCCCTGGAAAGCCAGCTGGCCTTCTGGACCTGGGGGCTGGGTGGGAGGATAGAGGGGGGAGGGGTTCTTCACCAGAAAGGTGGCCGTGTCTCTCTTGGTGGTGTTTTTAGTCTTGTGGAGCAGGGAATAGAGATGGTCTTAGGCTCAGTCTCACTTCTGGGAGAAGGAGCCCTGGAAGGAGCAGAGAAAGAAATGGGGGGAGGGGGGAGGGAGGTAGGCAAGGAGAAAAGAAGGAAGGAAAACATACTGATTCCAAGTGCCAGGCATACCCCTAGAAACATAAGCATCATCTTTGTGTTTTTATCACCATTGGCTGTACCCCAGTGGGTTATGAAAGGTTATTGCTGTGTTACAGGGGAGGGGACAGCCAGGTAACATATGGAGAGAGGGAGCATACAGTGCATCCTTGGGTAGACCAGCTGGCTGGGTGGTGTAAGGGTTAGCAAGTTTCCCCTGAACCTATCACTTCTGTTGATGCCAAAAGCAGGGCACAAAGGTCTTCCCTTCCTGAGAGCCAGAAAGCTGGGAAAGCAATGCCTCACTGGTCACAAAGCGACCACCCTTGCTGTCAGGACAGACCACTGACCACAGATCCTGTGCTGCGGTGGGCCTTGCTGGAGGTGAAGCATTGGGTCCCTGGAAATATGGGTTCTTTCTTCTTCCCAGTGGGACCCTAGGACGCCAGCAGGAGCTGAGAAGGGCATTAGCTGCTTTATGGAGCTCATGGTCAGGGCCCAAGAGCCTGGGGGGGAGGGTTGGGAAAAGGAAATGTAGTTTCTGTCTGTGAGAAGTTTCCATTCAGTGGGAAAATGGGAAAAACCTAATCCTACAAGGGGGCAAGAGATCTGCATAGGAGTCAAAGAAAGATAGAAGAAAGGAGGCATGGTCCACACATTCCAGGACTTTCCAATCTGCAGAAAGACCTGTTTCTTCTATCCTGGCCATGGGCTGTCCCACCCCCAACCAACCATGTCAGGAAAGGAGCTACCAACCTCCTCCCCCCCCTTCCCGACTGTGGCAAGCTCTGGGGTGAGGCCCACCCCCTCCAGTGTGCCCCTGGCCTCACAGCAACCCCCCCACCTTTCTATGCCACCCTTTCTCTCTGAGCTGACTGCTCCTGGGGGCTGCCACTTTGGCCAGGCACATACACCCTGCTGGAGGCTGGCTTGCAGTCAGAGCCTCTTGGTCAGGCCCACCTTTCCTTCCCCCGGGGAGCCTTGGGAGCTTGGGACACATTCCAGGGCTGGCTCGGCACGAATTTGCTGGGCACGAATTTGCTGCTCGGTGTGCCAGGCGATCAGAACTCACTCCTCTCCCTCTTCCCTCGGAGGTGTTGATAGTAACAGCAGAGCTGAGCTGCCAAGTTGGCAGGAGAACAGAGCGGCTGTGCACTGCGGATGGCGGGGGGCGGGGAGCAGCCAGCCGGCGGAGGGCTGGGCCAGACCGCCAGTTTGTTGATCCCTCCAGTCTGGCAGCCAGCATCTTGCACGAGGAGGGGAGACTGTGCCGGAAGGTGGGAGGCTTCAGGGGAGGCCCGGGGCAGTGGTGCAGTGTGAGGCGTCTGGGGGGCTCCCATGGCCTGTGGTTGGGACTCCCCCCCACCCCCACGAGGCATGCCAGGCCTCATCGGCAGAATAGAGCCATCTTTGTTCCTGCAGCTGCTGAAGCAGCCTTGGACTTTCCAGACTGGAGTGGTCCTGGGGTGGGAGCTGGTAGTTTCTAAAGCTGCTTCCCCCAGCGGAGGAGTGGGGGAGAGGATCTTAGGAGGGCACCTAGGCTGTCAGTCAAATGGACCTGGGACCTCACACAAGTCATTTGACTTCTCTGAGCCTCAGAGTATTGAATAGCCCCCTTCATAGAAGGGTGGCATAGAAAGGTGGGGGGGGGGGTTGCTGTGAGGCCAGGGGCACACTGGAGGGCACACTGGAATAGCCCAATATTCAACTGAATATTGAATAGTTCGTATGAGGATTCAACAAAGTAATAATAGCAAAAGGTTATCTTACTCCAGGACAGACACTGTGTTAAGAATTTTTGTATGTAAATGCATTTAATCTTCAAATGACTTTATCAGGTAGGTACTGCTATTCCCATTTTATTAATGGAGTAATTGAGGTACAGAGAGGTTAAGTAACTTTCTCAAGGTCACAGAGCTAGGGAGTAGCAAAGTTTGGTTTGAACCCAGTCCTGTGTCACTTAGGCCCTGTTCCCAGCCCTTATACGAACTGCCTTCATAGGACAACAGTTCTTAGCACAATGCCTGGCACAGAGCATGCATTTAATAAATGGTAGCTCTCACCATTGCCCCAGAGCAACTCCATATAGGGGACCCAGACTCCTGACATCCTTCCCAGAGACTCTAGGGCCCTACAGTTGCCTTCCCCTTCCATCTCCGGCCTGCTCTACTTCGCTTAATTCTAGGAACTGGAACAGTTCCTCCTTTGGAATGAGAGCCCCCTGGCCTTCCCTGTTCCCCTCCTCCTCCTGCCCCCTCTTCTTGCTGAGGCAGAGCAGAGCAGAGCAGAGGAATTCTCAGCTTCCTCTAGTTACCCTCAGCCTGCAAAGAAAACAGAGTCTGCTGTGTCTGCTGCCAGTTCCTCCCTGGTGACAGCCACAGCCCATTTGCTCAGCGCCAGCCCAGCCCCTGATGTGGGGAGAGTGGGGAGCCTCAGGCCAGACCTGGGTGCCCTACCTTAGACCCGAGGCTCATCACTTCAGGGCTGGACCTTGGGGGCAGCTCAAAGGGATACAGCTGGGCCAAATAATTTCTTACAGACTCTTGACTCTAAGAGCTGACTGAAGGTTGGTGGGCTCCAATTCATAATCTTTTCCTAGGGTAGGAAGTCTATTGCGTAAATGTGTTCCCCATGTTTTGGGGGCGTTCATTCATGTGGCCTTGCAAATTAGTAACAAGCTTTATGAATACACTAACTGTGCTACTGGCCACCCTCGTCCCTTAGAAGGTACCAGGGAAGGAGTCCTTTGCCACCTTCTGGGCAGCCAGAGCTAGACCTGAAATAGCCAAACCAGAGCCTGGAGATGGGAATACTTGACTGCTTCCAGGCCCGAGTTCTTCCCTGAGACAATTAAACCTGAATTATCAGTGCTGGGGGAAAGGAGCTGCTTGGGTGTAGATACATTATATTGACATTGTTTTTTTCTGTGTGTGTGTGGAGGGAAGCATTGTGAGTGTGTTAGCTACAGATTTACCCTCCTAATTCCTTCCCCCAGGTCATGACCAATGGTGGGCCAGCCCCGAGGCAGGGGGCTGCCCAAGATGACCTGTAAGAGTTCCTTCCCTCTGGAGGCCTCCATGGAGATCCAGAATGAGCGAGCAGAAGTGGGTCGAGGTTCAATTTTCCTAAAGAAGCCCTGAGCTGGAGACAGGATGCGTTGACTATTTATTTATTTACGAGGCTATCGATTATAATGCAGCTTTTCCACAGGATCTTGAGCTGGAGCTGGGGGAAGAATCCTCTTGCCAGTTAGCTTCCTTTGCCCTGAGATGTCAGGTGTTCAGATAGGTGACCCCTCCCTCCCCCTGGCTCTTCCTCTGCCCCCCACCCCTTCTGCAGCCCTCACCCCTGAGTGCACTGAGGGCTGGGGGCTCCAGACAGCCCCTCTAGTTTCCTCTTTTCTCACATCTGTATGTTCTGGGTTCCTTCCAATTTTAGGACATGTTTGAAACCCTAAATTTTAACGGCAGAGCATTGCTTAATTTGGGTACAGACATTCGATTTCTGAGCTGTGAAAGACCTCTGAGATCCTTCCAGCAAAATGCTTTTGTTTTATGGAGAAGGAACAGAGGCCAAAGGAAAGTGATCTCTCCAAAGTCACACAAAGAGAGACACACAAGCGGGACAAGAATGGAGGCCTCCTGATTGCCCCTGGTGAGGACACTGAGTGCTGTACCAGGTGCCTCCCACTCTGGCTCCTCAACCCAGGGTTAGGGGTATGCTGAGCTAGGAATCCCTCTCTGGGAAGCTGGCCGCTTTTGCAGCCTCTTCTTTGTTTTGTGCTTGATGAAATCTCTGCTCTTGGTTTGCCCTACTCAGACATGGCAGGGAGGGGTTTCTGTGTAACCCCAGAGAAAACAGAGGCTAGCAGTAATGATGATGAGCCTGCTCAGCCTCTTCTGGCTGAATCCACCCTCCAATTTCCACCTCCCTTCCCATCAGCCACCTTTCCAGAGGTGTCTCCCAGCCTTTGTGCCCTAACACCAGCCTTTAGATGGGCAGAGATGCCTGTGTCTATGTGTCCTTGTGAAAGAAAATGAGGGCTCTCCGTCAGCCCTGTTCCCAGGGCCTTTTGCCAGAGAGGCAGGAATTGGTCTTTCTAGGTGGGCAGAATCCAGGAGACAGGTCAATGCACCAAGACTCAGGGCTGGCTCCCCACTTTGGAGACCCTGAAGTTTGGCTCAGTTGAAATGGCTCTAAGGATGAGGACTGTTGCTTGGGCACTCTGCTGTATGTCATTCTACTTTTTTTTTTTTAACATTTTTAAAAATTTATTTGACAGAGAGAGAGACATCACAAGTAGACAGAGAGGTAGGCAGAGGGGGAGAGGGAAGCAGGCTCCCCGCAGAGCGGAGAGCCCGACGAGGGGCTCGAGCCCAGGACACTGAGATCACGACCCGAGCAGAAAGCAGAGGCTCAACCCACTCAGCCACCTAGGCGCCCCCGTCTTTCTACTTCTTATGTTAATTTTGGCACCCAGTGTTCCAAACTTTAACCCCAACCGAATTTACCAATTTCATCTTGTTTTCTTCCCTTTTCACAGCCTATGTTGTAGCTAAAAGGAATTCCATACAAGCAGCACACTTCCTTCCTGTGCCTCTGTCATTCTAAAATGCTAGCCCTCTGGTTCCACACATGCAGCAAACCCATGTTCCATGCCACTTTCCCTGAATATAGCAGCTGACATCCACAGCAGCCCCAGGACCCCATACTTGATCGTCACAAGAACCTCAAAATTCTCATTTCTCCCTGGGGTTACACAGTAGGTGGAGAAGACGGGATTTGAACCCAGGTCTGTTATCCCAGAGTCTATACTCTAAGCCACTGCACTGTATTGCCTCAAGAAACAGCTACCCTTCCCCAGATTATCTTCCTCTTATCTAGGATTTTACCTGCACTTTCCTTATCACACATCACTTTTTTATTTTTTTACTGGAACTATTTGCATCATATACTTTAACTTCCTTCCTAAACGAAGACCTCTTCAACAGTAAGGGTTGGGTCACATCTGGCGTGTGTCCTGCACCAGGCCCTGTGCTGGCACAGGGCAGGGGGCCATTAAATGTACATTGGATGAAGGAACGAAGAAGTGACAATGGATTTGATAATACATGGTGAGGTCTACTGTCTGCCCATGGGGGGAGTAGGGAGTCAGAACTCACTTTTCTGAAGGGCCCAGCTTCACTCTTCCTTGATAAAGACACCATGGGAAGAGAAGGGGACAGAAGCGTTTCATCGGTGAGTGAGGTCAGGAACACAAACCCTTGCACATCTCTAATTACAGAGTTTCTTCATGCTGGCAGCGTGCTGGGGGATGCTTTCAGTTCTCCAGGTCGGGAACTGCAGGTGTTCTTCATTGCTTTGTGGGAACTGACATCGCTCTGAAAGGAAAAGAGAGAAGAGGATAATAAACTTGTGAGCGATAGCTTTGCTGGGCGTGGGGTCTGCCCTGAGAGCAGGGGCCTCCGGCATGCACCCCACCTTCAAGACCCACTTCATCAGCTCAGAGGGAACTCTAGCCACCCTTTCTGTGCTGGAGAGACTCTTTGGGGACTGGGGACTCCACATGGACAGCCCATGGTGGGGGTGGGGGGCTTCTCTAGCTGGGTTAAGGGTAGGGTCAATCCACTGGTCGAACTTCCAAGTTGAGAAGGGGTAATAGGAGGCTCTGAGGTTCAGGGCACTGGGCAGAGGACCTGGAATGTGGGTGTCATCTACAAAGGGCGTGTAGTTGTATATGTATGTGTGTGCTCGCATTCTCCTGAATGTGTCAGAAGCATCGAGGGAGCCCACACAGCAAGGGGACTGTGCTTTTTTTCAGGGCCTTGAGGTGCCCTGCTGGGCCCACTTTCCTCAGGGCTCTATTCAAGCTGTGTCAAGGCACAGCTTTTTGGATCAAGCTCCTGGGAGAGTCATGGCTGAGAGGATGGTTTTCCACTCTGCCTTCACATAAACTCACTTTGGGTGAGAGAAGATAGGTTCTCACCCAGCACTCCTACCCTCATTCACCCAACTGTGTGTTCATCTCCTGCCTAAATAGAAAGACAGCTGAAAAACCTTGCCTGTGCATGGTAGTTTTACTCCAATGCTTGTATTTTCAAAACCCATTTACATCTGTTATCGCCTTCCATTCTTTTAATGAAGCTTTTAATTTTTATTTATTTATTTAATTTTAAAGTAGGTTCCATGCCCAGCATGGGATTTGAACTCACAACCCTAAGATCAGGAGTCACATGCGCCACCAACTGGGCCATTCAGGTGCCTCTATCATGCTTACAACAACCCCTTCAGAGGTGCAGAAAGCAGATTCTTTTGATTGTAGATGAGGAATTGAGGCCCAGAGAGGCCATGTGACTTGTTTTGGGTCACACAGCAAATTAGCAATGGAAACCCAGGCACCCCCTCTCTGGCTTCATGACACCAAGTACTTTCTTGTCTTCAGTTCTGCATGCCCATCTCCCCATCTCCTTCACCTCCTGTCTCCTCAAAGAAAATTTCCACAGAGAGGCTCCCACTTCATTAGCAACAAGCACATCAATTCTCCTGGTGGTAGGTAGACAGCCACGCAAAATGGGCACTCTTGTCACCTCCTTCCTCCATTCCTATTTATCCCACCCCGCCCCCATCCAGGAGGACACTCATTTCTGGTGAAAATCAGCTCTTTCTGAAAATGTTGGGGGCACATACCAGGGAACTTTCATGGGTGGAAAGTCAGCACGATTTGCCCTTCCCGGGAAAGAGGAAGCGGCAGTGGTCGAGTGGGTCTCCACACATGAGCCAGTGCAGGCCTGGAACAGGACTGAAGACAGGGCAGTGTGTTGCAAGTTTCCTTTTGCCTCACTCCCCAGACTGGGAACCTCATGGTCAATATGTGACCATTTCTTTGAGACTTAGAAGTTATCCGGTCTGGCACTACTCTCTGAAACTTTGTTTCAGAGATTTGGGGTGAGTCATTCATTGAATCATTCATTGACTCAACAAATATTTGTTGACTGACTACTGGCCACATATCAGCCTTTCCTCTGGATGCCACAGTGAATGTGACAGGCAAGATTCTAATTAGTCTGGAAAAGGACACAGTTGGCATAACTGTTAGTTGAGGGTTGGGTAGAGTGAGGTCAAGATAGAGATGTAAATGGACTTCAGAGAAGCAGCATAGCTGGGGAGGCCTTGGAGAAGAGGACCTAAGCTGAGGACGGAAAGATGAGTGGCACATTAAGAACCCAAGAGGAGAAAGAGTGCTCCAGACACGAATGGCATGTGTGAAGGCCAGGAACTACAGAGCACCTGGTACATTTAAGGAATCGAAAGAAGTATGCAGAGCTGGAATGCAGTGGGCAAGGGGCAGGGAGGAGGTGGGTCATAAAAGATGAGGCTTAAGGGTGAGGCAGGGGCTGGGTCATGAAGCCTTAGAAACCATACTGAGTGGAATGAACTTTACCCTAAAACAATGCTTCAGGGACGCGTGGGTGGCTCAGTTGGTTAAGCCTCTGCCTTCAGCTCAGGTCATGATCCCAGGATCCTGGGATTGAGTCCCACATCGGGCTCCTTGTCCAGCAGGGAGCCTGCTTCTCTCTCTGCCTCTGCCTGCTACTCTGCCTGCTTGTGCTTTCTCTGTGACAAATAAATAAATAAAATCTTAAAAAAAATCTTTACTAAAAAAGAAAACCAAAACCAATGTTTCAGCCACTGGCAGGATTTAAGAAGATGTGTGACTTGTTCAGATTTGTGTTTTAGAAAGATCCATTTTGGTTTTGTGTGGAGCGGTGCTCTTCAATGGAAACGTGATAAGAGCCACAAATGTGAGCCACATATATATTTTAAAATTTTATAGTCACCACATCAGAAATATAAAAAACAGGTGAAAATTTTAAAAATAATATATTTTGTTTAATATAATATATAAAAATACTATCATTTAACATATAATCAATAGAGGAATCATAAGATATTTTACTTTTCTTTTCATATTAAGTTGTCACAATCCTGTATTTTTTTTCAAAGATTTTATTTATTTATTTGACAGACAGAGATCACAAGTAGGCAGAGAGGCAGGCAAAGAGAGAAAGGAGGAAGCAGGCTCCCTGCCAAGCAGAGAGCCCGATGCGGGGCTCGATCCCAGGACCCTAGGATCATGACCTAAGCCGAAGGCCGAGGCTTAACCCACTGAGCCACCCAGGTGCCCCTGTGTGTGTATTTTTTTGTTTTTTATTTTTATTTTTAAAGATTTTATTTATTTATTTGAGAGAAAGAGAGATCACAAGTAGGCAGAGAGGCAGGCAGGGTAGGGGGGGGAAGCAGGCTCCCCGCTGAGCAGTGAGACTGATGCGGGGCTTGATCCCAGGACCCAGAGATCATGACCCAAGCCAAAGGCAGAGGCTTAACCCACTGAGCCACCCAAGCGTCCCGATCCTATGTGTATTTTACACTCACAGTGCATCTCAATTTGAATGAGCCACTTTTTGAGTGCTCAATAGTCCCCTGTGTTTAGTGGCTACCATGTTGGACAGTGTAGATGGTGAGAATGCATTTGAGAGGGACAAGAATGGCAAAGCTATTGCAGTTGATCTGGAGGAGAATGGTGGCTTGGGGATAGAGACAAAGGGACAGATTTCAGAGATATGACCCCCAGGCTGCCATACCAGGCCTGGACTTAATAGCTCTAGGCTCCTGTTATCTGAAAGAAACATAAACTCCTATTTTGCTTGGGCCATTTTACTTGGGGTTTTCCTTATACTCACATCTGGATCTAATTTTAAAGAACAGAGCACCTCAATGGAGATGTCCAATGGATAGAAAGATCTGGTGGGTCTAAATTAGGAGAGAGGTCTGAGAAAGTTACACATAGACTTGGAATTTCCCAGTCCATAGTTGGTCACTGAAGCCATGACAACATATAAGGTCTCCAAGGGGAAGTGGTCCAGTGAGAAGAGAAAAGAATCTAGAATAGAACTCTGAGGAACACCAATAATTAGGATGGGCCAAGGAAGAGGAGCCTAAGAAGGAGACTGAGAAGCAGTAGCCAGGGAGGTAGGAAGTGTTCGGGGAAGTGCTGTGCCATGAAGCTTAGGGAGGGGGAAGTCCCAAGGAGGGTGTGATCAACAGTGGTAAAGGCAGCTGTCTCTGCTTGCTTCTGTAGGTATGGATGGCACTAGAAAGCCTGAGTAAACCAACTTAGGTTTCTCTTACAGCCCCAAGTTCCAACAAAGGCTGGAACAGCTGGTCATGTCATCCTCCTGCTCAGTGCCCTGCAGTGGGCTCCAGGTTTCTTAAGGATAAAGTGATAGCTCCACAACACATCCTTGAGCCGCCTGCAAAGTCTGACCCTAGCTTTTCTGCCCAGACTGTTTCCTTGTCCAGAATGCTATACTCCTGCCAGGCCTGACTTCCTACCAATCCCTGCCTTAGCTTATGAGCTTCTCTCTGACTGAAGAACCTTCCCTCAGTAGCTGAGTTTGAATCCAGCTGCTCAAAGAGATAGTCCCAGTCTGAGCTTCCCCTGACCCAAGCAGTTTGTATCATCTAAGTGCTCGAGAACCACCTTATTAATAGAAGAGAAAAATTAATGCAATAAAAGCTGGTACTTTGAAGAGATGAACAAAGCTGACAAATCTCTAGCTAGACTGACCAAGAAAAAAGAGAAGACTCAGTTACTAACATCAGGAATGAAAGAAGGGGCATTACTACAGATCTTAAAGAAATAAAAAGATTATAAAGGAATACCATGAACAACTACATGCTATCAGATTAGGTGATCTAGAGAAAATGGATGAATTCTTAGAAAGAGACAAACTATTGAAACTACCTCAAGAAATAGATAATCTGAATAGACCTAAAGGAAGTAGATTGCTGTGGTATTTTTAAAACATCCCACAAAGAAAATTTTAAGCCTAAATGGCTTTCCTGAATTCTATCATGTGTTTAAAGAATAAAATCTATCCTTCACACTCTTTCAAAAAAAATGGTATAGTAGGGAATACTTTCCAAAGCAGTCCGGTATTATCTACATGCCCAAACTAGACAAAGACATCACAAGAAAATTATATATCAGTATTGCTTATGAGGGACGCCTGGGTGGCTCAGTTGGTTAAGCGGCTGCCTTCGGCTCAGGTCATGATCCCAGCGTCCTGGGATTGAGTCCCACATCTGGCTCCTTGCTCGGCAGGGAGCCTGCTTCTCTCTCTGCCTGTGCTCACTCGCTCTCTCTAACAAGTAAATAAATAAAATCTTTAAAAAAATATTGCTTATGAATATAGATGCAAACATTCTCAAAAAAATGCTAGCAGAACAAACCTAGCAACATATAAAAAGGATTATACATATCCAAGTGGGAGTTATCCCAGGAATGCAAGATCGGTTTAATACTTGAAAACCAATATAATACACCATATTAACAGAAAAAAAGGAACGAAATCACACGATCAACTCAATAGATAGAGAACAAGTATTTGAAAAAAGTCTAACACCCTTTTGTGACAAAAATATTCAACAAACCAGGAACAGAAGTGAACTCCCTCAACTTGAAAAAGAACATCTACAAAAACTCCACATCTAGCATCAAACTTAGTGTTGAAAGACTGAAAGGTTTACCCCTAAGATTAGAAATAAGACAAGGATATCTGCTCTTACCAACTCTATTCAACAGTATACAGAAGGGTCTAGAAAGGGCAATTAGGCAATAAAACAGAATAAAAGCACCCTGATTAGACAGGAAGAAGTAAAATTATCTGTTCAGATGTGATTTGATCTTGTATGGAGAAAATTCTAAATACACACGAACATACAAACTATTAGAGATTAATAAATAAGATCAGCAAGGTTGCAGAATACAAAATACAATATACAAAATACAACATACAACATACAAAAAAATACTCCACTCTCGCTGTCTCTCTCCATGTCAAAGAAATAAATCTTTAAAAAAATAAGATTTTATTTATTTATTTGACAGAGAAAGAGAGAGTGTGCACAAGCAGGGGGAGCAGCAGGCAGAGGGAGAGGGAGAAGCAGACTCCCTGCTGAGCAGAAAGGCCACTGTGGGGTTCAATCCCAGGACCCTGAGATAATGACCCAAGCCGAAAGCAGACACTCAACCGACTAAGAGCCCCTAGTAAATTCTTTATAGATTTTGGATACTAGTCCTTTATCTGATGTCATTTGTGAATATCTTCTTCCATTCCATAGATTGCTCTTTAGTTTTTTTGACTGTTTCCTTTGCTGTGCAAAAGCTTTTTATCCTGATGAAGTCCCAATAGTTCATTTTTGCTTTTGTTTCCCTTGCCTTTGGAGATGTGTCTAACAAGAAGTTGCTGTGGCCAAGGTCAGAGAGGTTGCTATCTGTGTTCTCTAGGATTTAGATGGTTTCCTGTTTCACAGTTAGGTCTTTCATCCATTTTGAATTTATTTTTGTGTATGGTATAAGAAAGGGATCCAATTTCATTCTTCTGCATGTGGCTATTCAAGTTTCCCAACACCATTTGTTGAAGAGACTATCATTTTTCCTTTGGATATTCTTCCCTGTTTTGTCAAAGATTAGGTGACCACAGAGTGGGGGGTCAACTTGCAGGTTCTCTATTCTGTTCCATTGATCTCTGTGTCTGTTTTCATGCCAGTACCATACTATCTTGATGATGACAGCTTTGTAATAGAGCTTGAAGTCTGGAATTGTGATGTTTCCAGCTTTGATTTTCTTTTCAACATTACTTGGCTATTCAGGTTTTTTTTTCTGATTCCATACTTTTTTTTTAAATAAAGATTTTATTTGAGAGAGAGAGAGAGAGTGCAGAAGCAGGGGGAGGAGCAGAGGGAGAGGGCAAATAGACTCCCCACTGAGATGCCAGGACCCAGAGATCATGACTTGAGTTGAAGTCAGGCACTTAACCAACTGAGCCACCCAGGTGCCCCACAGCTATCTGCTAGCTTTTTTTTTTTTCTTTTAAACAGAAATTGGGAAGCTGGTCCTAAAAGTCATATGGAACCAGATTAGGGACCAGATTAGACAAAGAATCCTGAAAAAGAGCAAATTTGGAGGACTCACACAGATTTCATAACTTAAGCTATGCTATTGGAGACAGTGTTGTACTGGCATAAGGATAGATCAATGGAATAGAACTGGCAGTCCAAGAAGAAACATATTTATGGTCAACTGACCTTATAAGAGTGTCGAGACAATTTAGTGATGAAAGAATAGTCTTTTCAACTAAAGATGTGGGACAAATGGATATCCAGAAGCAAAACAATGACGTTAGACCTCACACCATACACAAAAATTAACTCAAAAACGTTTATTTAGAAAGAGCTAAAACTCTTAGAAAAAAAAACAAAGAAGTAAATCTTCATGATCTTGGGTTAGACAATGATTTCTTGCAATGACATCAAAAGCACAAAGGACAAAAAATTTGACAAAATGGTCTTCACCAAAATTAAAAACTTTTGGGGGCGCCTGGGTGGCTCAGTGGGTTAAACCCTCTGCCTTCGGCTTGGGTCATGATCCCGGGGTCCGGGGATCAAGCCCCACATTGGGCTCTCTGCTCAGCAGGGAGCCTGCTTTCCCCTCTATCTCTGCCTGCCTTTCTGCCTACTTGTGATCTCTGTCAAATAAATAAATAAAAATCTTTAAAAAAATAAAAAAGAATTTAAAAACTTTTGGGCCTCAAAGATCACCATCAAGAAAATGAAAATACAGGGGTGCCTGGGTGGCTCAGTGGGTTAAAGCCTCTGCCTTCGGCTCAGGTCATGATCCCAGGGTCCCGGGATCGAGCCCCTCGTAGGGCTCTCTGCTCAGCAGGGAGCCTGCTTCCTCCTCTCTCTCTGCCTGCCTCTCTGCCTACTTGTGATCTCTGTCTGTCAAATAAATAAATAAAATCTTAAAAAAAAAAAAAAGAAAATGAAAATACAATCCACAGAATGGGAGAAAAAATTTGTAAGCCATATGTCTCAGTGAGGGTTTAGTGCTCAGAATATATAAAGAACTCTTACAACTCAATAATAAAAAGACAAGTACCAGGGATGCCTGGGTGGCTCAGGTCATAATCCCAGAGTCCTGAGATAGAGTTCCACATCAGGCTTCCTGCTCAGTGGAGAACCTGTTCCTCCCTCTGCCTGCTGCTCCCCTTGCTTGTGCTCTCTCTTCTCTCTCTCTCTCATTTTCTCTGACAAATACATAAATAAAATCATTTTTAAAAAATTTTAAAAAGATTTTATTTATGTATTTGATAGAGAGATCACAAGTAGGCAGAGAGGCAGGCAGGGGGGAGGGGAAAGCAGGCTCCCCACCGAGCAGAGAGCCCGATGTGGGGCTCGATCCCAGGACCCTGGGATCATGACCTGAGCCGAAGGCAGAGGCTTAACCCACTGAGCCACCCAGGTGCCTCTAAAAATATATTTTTTTAAAAGACAAATAACCTAATTTTAAAAAGAGGAAAAGATTTAAACAGACATTTCTCCAAAGAAAACATACACACTGCCAATTACATGAAAAGATGCTTAAGGTCATTAAACACTAAGGAAACACAAATGAAAGCTACAGCTGGGTATTGTTTCATACCCACTAGAAGGCTACGATATAAAAGACAGTAACAGGTGTTGGTTAGAATGTGGAGAAATCACAACCCTCGTATGCTGCAGGGAGGAATGTACAATGACACAGCTGTTTTGGAAAAGTCTGACCACTCCTCAAAAGGTTGAATACAGAGTTATTACAAACCCCAGCAATTCCACACCTGGGTATATATCCAAGAGAATTGAAGGCATATATCCAAACAAAAATTTGTGCAAGAATGCTTATAAAGGCATTATCCATAACAGCTAAAAAGTGGAAACAACCCAAGTGCCCATCAACTGATGAATGGATGGACAAAACATGGTATGCTTATATGGTGAAATGGCACCAGGCATAAAAATGAATGAAGTACAGATTGATGCTATAACATGGATGAACCCGACAAACATTACACTAATTGAACTAAGAGAGTCACAAAAGACCATATATCTTATTATTCAACTTATACAAAATGTTCACAATAGGCAGATCTATAGAAATGGAAAGTAGAGGGACACCTGGGTGGCTCAGTTGGTTGAGCAGCTGCCTTCTGCTCAGGTCATGATCCCAGCATCCTGGAATTGAGTCCCGCATCGGGCTCCTTGCTCGGCAGGGAGCCTGCTTCTCCCTCTGCCTCTGCCTGCCACTCTGTCTGCCTATGCTCACTCTCTCTGACAAATAAAATCGATAAAATCTTAAAAAAAAAAAA